>JAAGKR010008751.1:0-29743 GCA_011419295.1 Clarias macrocephalus | reverse complement strand
AGAAAAACTGGATATTTGACTGTTTAACACTTCGATCAACAGGGCGAAATCCAAAAATGGTGGAAGATCCCTAAGAGAGAAACTGGACAAAATCGGATTAAATTTACCGGCGGGAAGACGCAAAGCCGCAAACGTAACCCTGTTGACGTCACTGGTAGAAGGTAAGTCGCATTATAAGTGCGGGTTAAATCTGGTGCTTAATTTTACTGCACATGTCAATTCTGAAGCAGCATACGAGAAGTGACAATTCAAGATTTTTTTATTATAAGACTCGAATCTTTAAAAAACATGAAACATGTTCCTATTAAGTGTACCCTTCTAAGCTGTATGAGCAGTGCTGATCAGCAGACGTAACACTGTTTCAGGCAATCATGCAGAGCTTCGACTTATGTCTAATCCATAATTTTAACTGATGTTTATGGTCAATTGCTTTAACCTCGTGTAGTTTTGGTATAGCATAATTTTATTGATTATGGTGGCGGGAACTGACTGATTATCGGCATATTAAATATTATTCTTTTTTTATTGTTGTTGTTGTTCTTCTTTTTATTATTATTATTATTATTATTATTATTATTATTATTATTATTATTATTTGTTGTTGTTGTTTTTGTTATTATTATTATTATTATTATTATTATTATTATTATTATTATTATTATTATGGTTTTTATTATTGCTGTTGTTTATTGCTATTTACATATATTGCCTTGTGTAAAAAAAAAACTATTTGCTTGCTAAGTTGAAGGTGATTATGCTGTTCGGTGGTATTTGTTTTTTAAAGGTGAAAGTCTGAGACGGTTCATTGGTTCTTGTTAATCATTGTCGCTGAAGACTGAAAGCAATATTCATCCTGCTTCATTGAAATTTGGTTTTGTATGTTAATGTGCCTGTTGAAATGTATGATTCCGTCACGATAAAGTGGAGGTGCCTGGGGACGCGGAGCCGAGTAGTGATATATAGGACAGCGGTTTTCTGAAGTGATGGTATTGTTTACTGTGCTCCGTTTTTATAAAAGCGGTTTACTGGACCAGAGCTTGCTAATTGGCGCATGCGTCCTTCCGGGGGGTAGACTTGTGGCAGGAAAGCCTGAAGTTAAAATCCAACTGTTTCAGGAAATGAAAACCAAGACTTAAAAAAAAAAATCAACAAAACACACCTAGACTAAATGACCTAGTGATTCTCAAGGTTAAAGTAGGCATGCGTGTAAAAGAGCTTTGCTTACTGCTGCTTGTATTTGGTTCACCATGCAGAGCAATCTATTCATCCGCCAATGGTTTCAGAAGGATTGGGAATCGATGTCTATGTGACGCTCATTATCAAATACTATTTGCCATCATTGTTTCTCTTCTGAATAACTGATTTATTTTGACATACTTACGGATAACACACAATTTTCCGTTTTTCAACAGAAATATAGTACTACTAAGAATCTGATTGATAAATGTAGGCTTTTGGGAAAATGCCCTGTCCTTTTGCCGAGAACGTTAATTAGATGATAAATGTTCAAAGTGAAGGTGTTAATTGGTCTACATTTGGTGTCAGTAATTTAAAGTAATACATTACACACTCAACCCATTTTTTCTTCTTAGGGGAAGCGGTGCATCTTGCCAGAGATTTCGGATATGTATGCGAGACCGAATTCCCAGCCAAGGCAGTAGCTGAATATGTAAACCGTCAGCATTCCGACCCAAATGAACAAGTCCAAAGAAAAAACATGTTACTGGCAACAAAGTAAGTGATATCTTTTTGATTTACATTTTTTTTCAAAAAAATTATTTAAGGAATTGCATTTTTTAAAAGCACGTAGTTTGATTCCAAAACAAACGATTTAATTGTATTTAATTAATGTGCGTTTCGTGCGCTAATTTCATGGGCATGTCAAATTTATGTATGAATTTAGCAAAGACGTCTAGGAATTCTGTGTTATAGTGAAGCATAATGGCAAACCATGGCACTGAGCGATGTCCTGACTACCTTAAAGTTCGTGCAAGAACATTACGCTTCTTTCGCAATATTTCCCCAAATCAAGGTGAAAGAAAGGATATACGCCATCATTCAAAAAGAAAACAATAATATATTATTATTTTAATTCGCAAAGTAACTACAAAATCAGGTCTATTATTAGGCTACTACCAGCCACAGATACGCGAGTGACGTACGGTAATGCGTATTTGACGTGATTTAACTGAACTTTGCTTTCTAACGGTCTTTATTCTGCAGTACAAGCAAAATTGTCATGGGTCATATTGATCACAGGCAGTGCACACTCGCATAAAATACAACAAAAGTGTTGCAAATGCAGTTCTTACTGAAGCAGTCAGTTTCATATAAGGTCAAATTGGTACCTTTATGTGCACATAGCCTATCACGCCATCAGCTCCTCACACTGCATTGTGTCTCCTTCTAGACAAATCTGCAAAGAATTCACCGACCTTCTCTCCCAGGACCGCTCGCCTCTGGGGAATTCACGCCCGCAGCCCATACTCGAGCCGGGCATTCAGAGTTGTTTGACTCACTTCAGTCTCATTTCTCACGGATTCGGGACGCCGGCAGTGTGCGCGGCCGTCACCGCGCTACAGAACTATTTGACCGAGGCCATTAAAGCGATGGATAAAATGTACCTCAACAACAATCCCAACAGCCACTCTGAGTCCGGCACTAAGGGTGGAGACAAAGACGAGAAGCACAGAAAGTGATCTACGACCATTAGATCACCGCACAGATATTGAAACGTATATATATTACACTAGTGATAAAAAGGACAATGTGCCATTTCCCGGTCTTGACGATTTCCTTGACATGTTTAATTTCTTTTAAAACCACAGTTCAGCCTGGGATTCATGGAAAGACACTTCTATCCACATGAGAAAAAAGGTGTCAATGAGGTACAGCTCCTGACAGGGGGGCGCGTGAGCAAAGGAGAAAAAATAACTTTTTCAACACGACTTTTAATGAACTCCCTCTTTTTTATGAGCTGCAACGGGCTGCAATTTAGCCACCCTTGTCAGTTGACGATTGTAGCCATGTGACAAAAAGAAGCTGAAAGAGGATGATTTTCTATCAGTATTGTGAATGATAAACTTGAAAGAGTCCCACAGTTCCATGCCATGTCTTCACACACAGACGATTCACTCTGAGAGACCAACTTGAACTTTGAATTTAAACACGATTCACGGTTATATGAGGGAATCTGTGTTCATGTATGTATATATTTATTTATGTGTAATTTAACGGGAACTGTAAATATGGTGCATCTGTTGAAACTTCTTTTTTTTATTTATCTGGTGCCTCCTGTTTTAGTGGGTTTGAATATTCGCTTAGTTCTTTATGTGGTTTTACGGTTCTTAGAAAACAGAAGGGTTTTTTTTTTCAATTCAACCCTCTTGTAGCATGTTGAGGCGTCACTGAAGCAAGTGAACAAATTTAATAGAAATAAACGTTTATTTCTTTGTCTATCCCTCATGTCATTTCCTTTTAAATTGGAAAAGGAATCACTAAAAGACCCCGTGACTAGTTTTATGTTACTTTTTCTTGAGCTTTTATGTAAGCTTTTATTGTGTTGTGCCAATCAGAATACTTTTCACGTCGTGTTCTTCCCTTGAAGCACCATAAGAGCAATAAACGGATAACCTATTGTCTTTAAAATTCGTTTTTTTCTGTTTCATTTAAAAAAAAAGAATTTCAAAACATTTGGGGCCATCTGATATCTGGTACCCTATGTCCAATGTCGAATTGGAGGCGGGTTTATCTGTATTGTGCTGGCAATAGTTCCCATGCCTGTCAATGTATTATAGTCATTTGTTGCCCACAAAAGAAAATAAATATTTGATACGCTCCATGTCAAATTTCGATTTTAATTATTCACCTTTATTTTGTATTTAGTTACTTAGACACTGGACTTTATTTATTTATTTATTTATTTATTTATTTATTTATTTATTTATTTATCACGGTTACTGTAATTGTGTTTAGCTCTCCCCTGTCGATTATTCCATGCATCAAGCAGTTTAACCCACTGTTTCTCTTACTACTACTAATAGTATTCAATAATAATAATAATAATAATAATAATAATAATAATAATAATAATACCTATTATGATTATTGGACAAAAAAGAGAGTAAAATTACTTTGAACTCAGCGCAAGAGATCATTCAAATATTTCAGCTTTTACAAGCCAAATGAGACAGACAACAATGTATTCTCAATCGTGTTTGAAGTGAATCTATGTGGTTTTGGCCCTCAGGCAAAACAGTTCTTAAACTCAGTCAGATGTATTAGCTTGGGTTGGGGTGAGTACACTTGCCATGTCAGCCCCCTGTACGCTTTTAGGCGCCACTTTGTTTGGATATGTTCCTTCTGCCAAATTACGATAAATACAAACAATAATATTACGACGTGTGGGAAATGGTCATACAGTGTTCGGATGAGGGTTGGTGGATTCCACGTCAATAATTAGCCTACTATTTTAAAACAATAATACAGTTAATACTCGTCCTTTTTACAGGTCATATTTCGTTTGATAAAATTTTGTAATGTGGGGCTTCTTCGGGTCAGTAATTCTGGCAGCCAGGCAACTATTAAATATTTACTAAAAGTAATTTTCTTACATTGTATTGTATACTGGTATGAATCACTGCATAGCTTCAATTCACAATACGTTTGATTGTTTATTAATACCATGCTCCTCGAAATCAATCTCCAGTGGTGCGTTGTGAACTGGCTGCGTTCCCTTTCACAGTGAACGGCTCAGTACCCTAAAGCGTGCATTTGCAATGCTACTGACGTAGGATTGTGCGCTATTCTTTCACAACAGCGGTCATTCGCCCCGCTAGCTTTATTTATTTATTTATTTATTTATTTATTTTTACTTGCAATGGTCTTTTTATATTCGGTGGCTGTTGTTTTCAAATAATGTTAAGGAAACCGAACTGCAGACGTCCTCGGCATAATTACAATGTAAAGTGTTGCAGCAGGTGAACATTATCTGTCAGTACTGTTTTTGTTGGCTCCATTTCAGATTGTGTGTAGGAGACTAACCACGGGCGCAGTGGTTCACTTAAAAAGAGTGATATTCGGCTGCATCTTCTGTACTAGTCGGCCGGGGAACGCACAAACAATCATTTTAGGAAAAACGAGGAAAAGACGAGGAAAAGTGCTGCGCGCGTCTTTCTTTTTTTACAAACGTAACAAGATGAATTAGTGTGTTTTATGCTAGCGTTGTATTAGCGTTTTTGTAAACGAGACGAAAGATTTTAAACAGCATATATTAACCCATTGCATATTATTCATACGCAGATCAGGGTTCATTTTCTCCTCATAAATGTAAAGCATTTATTTTAAGCATTCCGTTTACGTTCTCACAGTGTATGTGCTTGCGAAACAGACCATAATACATTTGTATTTTAATTTGTATTTTACTGCAATTTTGCCTCAACTGGAGGAACTAGTTTACTATAATGCCTGGAAGCAGGAGCTGTGTGTGAAAAACAGCGCGAACTACAATTCGGGGCTTTGCAGTCTCCTGCTGAATTTGGTTAATTCTCTATCAATGCAGTCTATCAATTTCACAGAATTGTTTTCTGATAATTAACGTTACTGTGTTAAAACTGTATTGAAATATACAGTATTTTTTTCCTATAACGAGCCCCTGAAAAATACAACAATGCTTTTAACTGAGTGTGGGGGGCGTGGAAGGGGGAGCACTCATCCTTAATTCTGCAGGACCTATTTACCCAACTCAATTTGATGCTCTCTCTCTCTCTCTCTCTCTCTCTCTCTCTCTCTCTCACACACACACACACACACACACACACACACACACACACACACACACACACACACACACACACACACACCTGCTGTTATGATGGGTATGCTTTAAAACTTTGGCCTAAGTTAATTACAACCGAACGAAACTCACTAGCTCGTACACTCAGGACGTTCACGGGAACAGTAATTTAAAGTGGAGAAAAGCGACATATTCAACACCGCTGACAGAAAATTACTTTATCAAAATGTCACTGCCTCAAATAAGCTCATATTGGATAATACGGTCGCGCTAGCCTTGTTTTGAAAGGGAATGAAACGAAATTCACGTACGCATCAATGAGCTGATACATTTGTCTACGAATTGTGTGACCATTAGCCTATTATATTCTAGTTTTGTTTGGTGATAGCTATGAGCAGGTCGTACGAATTTTAACCTCAGCTGAAAGCTTGTTGACCAGGCGGTGGGGAATAAATGAACTCAAGCCAAAACGGCAGTATTAATAGTCTATTAATGTGAATCAAACAAACATGCCACATCATCAAATCTACAAAAAACAGATGTAATTTTTTCTGTTTTTATTTGAAATAATTTGAGTTACTGACAAACTTAATTCAATTTATTATATAAACTGTTTATAAAAGAAGCTTTTAAAAGTGTTTTATTTTATTTGACTGACTAGTGAGACAATAATTTCTCAATCGTGGTACGTGACTCTGTAAGTTTTGTATAATCGAGCGCAAAAAGCTAATTGTACTCGACTTGTAACCTCAGCACCTCATCATTTGAGGTCTCGCCCCATTACTGACCCTAGCCGAGTGAGCAGGCTGGGGGACACAGCAATGCCAAGAGAGGTCAAAGACTTCACCAAATCGTTCCTGATAGTTCGACGCATTAAGCAAATCGATTAGGAATCTGACTAAGCAAGCTGCAAAAAATTAATTGGTCTGGTACACACTTTCTAGGCTATTTATAGGGTGGGTGACTAAACGCATTGAAAAGTTGTGGTAAACATTCTAAACTTCATGTATTATTATTATTATTATTATTATTATTATTATTATTATTATTGCGGCGGTGGTGGGTAAAAAATCGTTTATCAATTTCATGTCCAAATATTTCAACCAATTGATTAAAATACGTTTATTTTGACTGTAAATTAAAGTAAATGCTCTTAAATTGTATCCTCTTTTTAAGGTCTATTGTCACACACCCGTGGTTTAAATATTTACTGAAAATTATATTTAGGCCAGGATAAGGTTTATAATTTCTACTCCGGAAACGTGAAGTTTATGCTTCTTTGGAGTTCAACACTGTTTCTTCACATATAAAAAATGAAGGGTCCACAACGATGTAAATGTTTCATTTTCTGCTTAATATAGTTTATATTCCAGTTTGTGCCTCGCTCTCCCCCTTCCTCGCCCAAGCCAGCCGGGGGGAATGTTGCCGCGGGCCAAACATATGCTTCTTTCCATTGCGCTAATCCAAATTCAGCGTGGAGGAATAATTGCTCGAGTGGCCATGGTTTCACAGGGCTTTGTCCCTCACTGGCTCCCGTCAGCCAGGCACACGCCATTTCAATCAATTTCTTTTGAGGGCTGTCTCTTTTTATCAAACCTTAGTCCCTGCAAATGATGTGAACATTTAACAAACCGCTTCACGCTTCATAAAGAATGCCAACCTGCTCTCCCCTTCTCCCTTCTCTCATCCTCTTGTGTATAAACACACACACACACACACACACACACACACACACACACACACACACACACACACACACACACACACACACACACACACGGCACAAAAAGATAAGGAAAACCACCATATTATTCATTCATTTTATTTGTTTTATTGTGTCATTTTTCTCCTCTGGATACGCTCATCTCGGACAATCCAGGAATGCCATCAGAGCTGACTTATGATGTCGAATTAATCGCAACGGCACACTCAAAAACATGACCATGAAATAATCATGAAATTATTTATAATACTTCACCCAAAAAAAAAAAAAAGATGACGAATGACGAATGCAATTTATAAGCAATAGTGAACACGTAATTTATTTATTTACTCAGGAAAGGTTCACATAAATGTAAACCAAACAAACAAACAAACAAACAAACAAACAAACAAACAAAGAAAACATATTGTATATCAGCTATTAGTTCATCTCACATAATCTGCATCACTTACCGAATAGGCAGGCCTGGTGCTAACCCTTGTTCACTACACAAATACGTTAGCTCTTGAATCGATTGGGAAACTATATATTATCAGAAGTTGTAAAATCGTTTAACAAATCTAACACCATTTTTTACAGAGTCCAAATTATATGATCAAATTTACAGTCATTATGGCTCTCCTACATGAAACAAGCATCCGTCAGAAGGTCAGTTGAAAGTTCTTGAAAACTATATTAATGAATAATCAATGCAAGACAGTATGCCAAGAAATGCAAAGAAACAGTGTGTGTGAATGCCCATAAAGAAAAGATCCAGAAAACTACATATTAATGTGTTACAGACTCATGAACTGAATCCTGAAAAGTGCGGTCTAAGTCAAGTATTTCTGAGGTTCATTATCACGTTTCAGGCAATAACATCAATCAGCTTCTCATATAAAAGCATAACACCTATCTGGAACCACATAACTAAAGGCAACCTTAGTAGAGTAAATAAGTGTGCAATAGGTTAATAAACAGCGGGGAAAAACTGACAAATTGTTTCCTCACTGTCAAACATACAAAGCAGGAACAAACCAGGTTCAGGACACTTATAATCTCACCAATGAAAGAGTAGACAGAAAATAAACAAACAAACAAATAAATAAATGAATTAATGGCTGCTTAAAGAGTAGGAGATTTGTGCTTGTTGTGCACAACAGGTGAAGCAGAGATGAAGATTATTTGCATTATTGCAGTCGTGAAAATGAACTAGTAATAAGGTGTTAAGAATGCGATGAATAAAGGAAGAACAGCTAATGTAAATGAACATTGATATAATGGAATAATGGATATTTGACATTGGTTACCACGTAAACACCATTCAATAGCATGTGGTGTGTGTGTTTCTATGTATGTATGTATGTATTTCTAAAATGTATAGTGACTGTGCATCTCAGAGAGATGCTGTTGCTATTTAGTTTGTGTCGGCAGCCCCTGGTATAGTGATACATGTTTACAGTGTTCATAATGTTGTTAAATCTAGAAGAGATTGGCATGAGGGTCTGCTAAGGTAAATAAACTCAGTCCTGTTGTTTTTATAACCAATGATCTGAAAAGCCTTCACGTAGGCAGCTTTTGGAGCAGACTGTTTGATGGGTGGAATGTGTCAGCAATGATTTTTCTGGCAAACATTTTCCATACATGTTGTATAGTGAAGACAGACTTTCAGCAAATGATGTTCTCTGCCATTCTAACGGTGGATTGGAATTTCCTCTTTTACTGAGGCACTTACACCAGCAATAACTGCTCAAGTAAGAATACTTTTAGTGGTGGCAATGCAGTATTGCACTTTTACGTTCTGATTAATAGCGTTTTTTTTTTTTTGCAAACCTGTTCCAAAATTAAGCCTAAAACAGTTTAAAAAATTTTTGTATTTAACCTTTAAAGGTAACTGTTGTGGGATCAAAACAGTCATTTACAATGACACAGTCACTGACAATATTTACAATCAGTTAATATACAGAAAAAAGCGAAATGAATACTATAAGACCACTTCGTATTAAATTAAGTGAATAAACGTATTTTCATTTTCCATTTTCCTCACGTGCAGTCTGTATTGTTGAGATATCGTACTTTAGTAACAATCCATGCCCTGCAGCAACGTTGACCACTTAACACGTTTTAAGATGTGCATAGAGTCCGTTTGAGCTCGTCCCTTTTCTCAATACTTTTACAGGCTATAATACTACAATACTACAACGTAATAATATTAATCATCATCATCATCATCAACAGCAACAACAACAAGAAAAGTAACAACAACAAAAACATGATGATGATGATGATGATGATTAATAATAATAATAACAGCAAATAAAGGAAATATTACAATATTTAGCACAAAAGCTGCTTTACACTGTGTCACTGTTAACTCTTTTAGGATGATTCCAAATTCGGTTAAGGTTTTATGTCCTAACCGGGAGCACTGAGACTTGCAACACCCACTCCTGTCTGTTTCTGTCTGTGTTTTTGTGATGAATGTAAACACATCTCGAAAAGAAAATGACGACAAATCATTCTGTTTATATGTTCTCTGTATTACACACTAGTTCGTTATCCTTATGATGTCTTATTTTTTTTTCTTATAATTGTAAAAAAAAAAAAAGGAATACAACTGAACATCTGTTTGTAAATCGCGTACTTTCAGGAATAACAGATGAACCGAGAAAAAGAGCAACCGAGGGAGAGAGAGAGAGAGAGAGAGAGAGAGAGAGAGAGGCGTTGTCGGCCTGAATTAATAGACGTGATAATTTCATACCAAAGAAGAACAGTATTTCATCTCGCTGCTATCTGTTCCATCAGAAAGGGTCGCACCGCAGCTGCGACGCAGGGCGCGTTATTATGAAGTTTGATGATGGGATCCCGTTTACTCGTCTATAGCACCTCGCTCCAGGCAAGCAGTAGCTTCAGGCTACGCCGGTGTCAGACCCTGATAAAGGATTTACCCTTCTCCCAGAGAGAGAGAGAGCGAGAGAGAGAGAGAGAGAGAGAGCAGGTTTCACTGCACATCTAATCAACTTGCAGGGATGGCCTCACCGACTCACTCTTTCGTTCCCCTTTTAATATTACACACAGATCAGTTTGGTTTATTGCATCTTACTGGATATGTATTTATCTATCCGGCGATGTAACTGCATTACAGCTATTCAATTTTGTTAAAAGTCAATTTCAAAAGCAGGCAAAATGCGTATACGAAAAGAATTTTTAAAAAGATCGAAGTGTCGATTATTATTAGTTTTATTACATAAAATTGGTGAATACCTGCGTGTATGATAGTCGATGCTACATTTATTATGCATTTTTTTTTAGTTCAACTATGTTTTAATTGGCTTTAATTAAAATTCCAGTTAGGTCTAAGCACAACATCCTAATAAGCCCATTTGTTGAACACATTCTATGCATGTATACAATTGCAAGGGCATTCTTATATTTTATATTATTAATCTTTGACAAAGTTACGACATTTAAAATTAATCGCGTCACGATTACGCTTACTGTGGTAGTAAACAAAACAAATAAAGGGATAAGCAAACTTCAATGTAACATTGTCCTCTGCTTACGTGATCTAAAGAATTTAAACAGATTGGGCTACCTTAATGCTTACTCAGCATTAATGTGCACACCGTTATTTTATGGCTGTCGAAGTCACAATTTACTTCATATTTAATAAAGGAGCGTTAGTATTTGAAAAGTCAATTGAACCTTAATGTTGATATATGTAGTATTAACCATGAACCATAAACAATATTGCAATGTTTGGTGCTTGCGCTGTGTGGTAAGCTAACTATTCCACCTAAGGGTCCAGCTGCAGTTACTTTTAACTCCTTTGCCTCTCTGACTGATCACTTTTAATCTATATTGAAAATATAAATTTTAATAAAACAATACTTTACATACATTTATTTGGTTTAATAAGGTCTGAGAGAAACGTGTGATTTAGTAGTCTAGAAATAAAACATGTATGTAGCTTATTTTGAATCCTATAATATCCTTATATCCTATAAGATACTTCAATCATTTAAACATAGTGGAAAGCTTGTTTTAAAGTAAGTTTTGTCATTTCAAAATTCAAAATCAAATATGAATTTTGAAACAATATTTTTATGCACACACATAGAGAGGTCTGTTAATAATATTAGAAATCAGAAATAAATATTTTTATAAAACATAAAAATGAATCTGCATTTCAGTGATTAATATAGTTGGAATGAAATGGTAGTTTCCGAAACATTTTTTGGATGTTACAGACACAAGTTTGATACCCCTAACTCTTTTAAAAGGTACTAAATATATAATAATGGTGAACTTTGCATAACTCTTTCTTTGTAATATCATAAAAATATTAACATGCTAGTAATAATACTAGAAACCCCCCTCCCCCGCCCCCATGAGTATGATATTATTTCACTGCATAGACCTAGGCCACTGCTCGTATTCTTTACAACTTTTAGAAAGCTAAACAGTCTTCATTTGTAATCATGTTCCAAAAATAAGCATCCAAACCTCGGTGCTAAGTGGCCTAACATGAACAGCAGCACCATGTTTAACACAAGTTCCATTAAAGAACTCCATTACTTTTACTGAAGGAAATGGAGCCTGAGGCTGAGGGGAAAGAAAGAAGGAGATGGAGGAAAGAGAGAGACTTAGAGAGAAGGCAGAGCTAAAAAAAAAAAAAAACCCTCATTGATAATTAAGTGCTGGTTAACCTCGTTGTGTGGTGCCTCTGTACTTTGCTTACCAATCAAGCGGGTGGGCTCCTCCTACGTTTTGTGACAGGAACATGTGCCAGCTCTAATAAGCTTAAATTAGTGTGGAGGGGGCTTAGGTTAATTATGACTTAACACGTTTGATTGAGTGGATCAGATCAACAGTGTTGGGGATTTGGGAAGAGGATCTCATTTATTAGACACTATTTTGTATCTTTGTATCACTATGATGAAAATGAATGTGACCTGCTGGAGTTTAAGTCTCAGAGTGGAAAGCCTCTCCTATTTGATTAAGCTAACAGAATTTGCATATTGTATTCAAAATATGCCCTTTGCATGCACATAACTGCACGCACTTGTTCTGTTTTAAAAATTTCAGTCCTCTATATTCTCTATTTTATAGTACAATATGTTAACAATCATTGTGTGTCATCTACCTAAATAAGTTTGCGAATAATAAAAAAAGGAAATATAGATCTATGGGGTTCTCATGGTTGTAATGAGCAATTAAAAAATATCCAAATAATTATTGTATTACAAGTCAAAGTTTCAGCTTGCACGTGAAGCTTCTAGTAAATTTCATCCCCAGCACGTCATCACCATTGCTCTACTTGTTGTCAGAAGGTTATACTAATTCTGCTGTCCAACAAAAATAAATGATCCTGAAGGCATAACCCCAAGGACGCAACGCTAAAGAGAAAACATGTCTAGCAGCAAAATTTGAAAGAGGGGCAAAAAGGAAAGGAAACACTGAAACGTAGAATACATAAGCTACTAATGGCAAGCAAATTGATAACAGCTATTTTTATTCCCCAAAACAGCTTCCCCTCTCAGTGTGGTATGCAGGCACATAAAAGTAAATTCAAAATAAGCTTTTGACAGCCTGCTAATGAATCGCTGTAGGCCCATCTGCCTCAGTACAAACAGAAATGTGGATGGATCTCATGAACTGTTTCCACTGTCACTGTAAACAATAATTGTCAAACATATTTACTCACAATCGCTTTAGCAGATGTCACGCTTTTTGTTTCTGCCCAGCCTTTTTATATATCTCCATCAGAGATGTGCCACTTGCTCCAAAACACACACACACACACACACACACACACACACACACACACACACACACACACACACACACACACACACACACACACACACACACACACACACACACACACACACACACACCCTTTTGCAGTAGAATATTGAGCAGGTATTTGCAGGGGTGCTGCAGGGCATGGGGTGAGGGTGAGGGACAAATGGAGAGAGAGAGAGGGAGGTTGAGAAAGAGATTATCTGACCCTCTCATCAGGATTGTGGCCCATCCCTACCCAAGGTGCCCTGGGGCAAAGGGGGCAGCCTTGCCTTACAGCCAGGCACCTCTTTATCACACTAATCTGTTAATTGTAGTGGCTCAATTGGCACATGTTTTTTTTATTATTATTTTTTATTTCAGCTTACATTAGCTACACTGAGAATGTCACACTAACTCCACCCTTTTTCTTTCTGGCTTTCCCCCTAGTTATTTATCCTTGATATCAAATGTGAGTGTATGTTATTTAGAAAAATGATTTGTCTCGCATAAATCACTTGATTTCAATTCACCTGGATTGCTTCATGAAACTGTTCTCCACTGTCTGTTGGTGAATATTTCTACAAGTATAAAAGAATCAAGAATAAAACAAGTCTTGGGATACTGGGCTATTACAAATAAATTGCCTACAATAACGTTATGAAGTATGGCGTCTTGGTGTCATAATTGACAGTGATTTAACACTGAATTTGTGTTTAATTTGAGTTAAATTTGAGTTTGCTGTAAAACCATGTTTTCATGGACCCTGGCAGGATGCCATCCACAGAAAATGGGCACAGTGATACACTTCAATAATTAAATGTGAACATGAACACAGTGCCTGAGCATTCTCTGTACATTTTATAATCCAGCAACTGCAGAGCTATTGAACTATAAGACACAATCTGTTTTGGTAAATTGATATTACAGTTTCCTTTCCACTCATTCACTAATAGTTGTTGATGTGTCATGGACTTTGCATTACTGCCTGGCAGACTGACCTCTCCTCTTTAAATGTTTTTTTTTTTTGCCTCATGGAGGCCTGAAGGGGCAGTAGCAAATATTTTGTATACAGATAATTTTAAAAATGTTATATCTAACGTGCATACTACTGCCAGTTTTGTTTCACTTTTATTTCATATTACTCATTACGGCAATGGTGTGGTAGCTACTAATCATAAAGCTGAAAATCTCCTTTCCCTAAAATTCTGAGATCCTTAAGCACTTAAGACCACTGGTATAACAACCTTCAACTTGAATTACTTGAATGACTCGTAACTATTGAACTATGCTAAACTGTCTGTTACATACTGTATAATGAATCTAATACAGTGTACTGTATAATAGCTAATTGTATAATGGCAAATTAACACTGACACACATTATTACTCCTGACTCACAACCTACTGTATATTGTATACATTTTTTTTTCCAGGATGGGCTTCCCTTAGTCATACCTAACATTTCTTTTCCTACCACAATCTAATCATTTGGAAAAGAATAAGTTTGAGACTAGTGTTTTGACTGTATTAATCAACTCTCAGCAGGAAAACACTTTAGCAGTGAATGTGTAGTGAAACACAAGTGTAGCGTTCATCCCCCTGGCTTGTGCCATTCATTTATAGTTAACTGCGAGTGTATATGCTCGCACATCTAAATTTATATTCATGAATCTATGAATGTACTGAATGTGTGAAAACATGTACACTATAAATGTATAAATACTTTTTATATTTAATCATTAAAGTTTAGTCTTTGATAATCTAAACATAAACTGTACATGTTAACTAAACAAAACTTCCCTTAGTTTACCTGTGTGTGTGTATTTGTGCATACATTTGTGTGGTATACTGGATACTAAATTATGCACATTCTGCGTTTTGGATTTTGATTTTGGGGGAGTGGCACAGCAGGTTAGTGGTTAGGGCTGTCACCTCACACCACCAGGGTTGGCCGTTCAAATCTTGGGCTTGATGTATTTCCTTCCACAGTCCAATATAGGTTAATTGGTATTTTCAAATGGCTGGTAGGGTGTGGGTGTGTATGCTAGTGACCTGCAATGGCTTGGAACCCCATTCAGGGTTCCCTGGAATAGGCTCCAGGCCACATGCATCCCTACACTGGATATACAGTATAAACAATAGATGGGGCACAGTTATTTATACTGCTTTAGCAGCACCTTTGTAATATAAAACCTTTATAATAATGTTATAATAGTGTTGCTTTATCATATATTATACTGTTTACTTAAAAATAATTATTAGTGGTAATTATTGTAAACTATCATACTCTAGGTGTCTATTCTAAAACTGGACTTTACTTAAAAAGAAACAATGTAACAATATTTCATTTATTTTATATAAATTAGCCTTGATAAAAAACAACAACTACATTGATATCTTGACATAACAGACAGTGTTTTATCAGTCAAACAGCAAAACCACAAAGTGACTATAACTGACATTTGTAATTCAAAGCAGAACAAGATTTGAATGTAGTACTTTTCTGTGAGAATCACATGTAATTCTTTCTGTGAGAAGTTATTTAATGTTTTAATGTTAAAGTATTCTAACAACAAATAGTTGGGAAGCCTTCAAATAAGAGTGTCATAGCAAATAAAAAACTGTCAATACGCATACATATC
The DNA here is from genome assembly GCA_011419295.1 of Clarias macrocephalus. Taxonomy (NCBI): domain Eukaryota; kingdom Metazoa; phylum Chordata; class Actinopteri; order Siluriformes; family Clariidae; genus Clarias; species Clarias macrocephalus. Next base: position 13,819 of record JAAGKR010008751.1, on the reverse strand, counting down.
TGACAGGTGCCTTAACAAGTGAAAATACTCTCAAAATGCCACTCAGAATAGGTACTGTGAACTGGTGAGAGTATTAAAGGATAAAATATCTATAGCAGCTGTTTACATTTATCTAAGCCACTGCAAATGTGGAGATATTTAGTGATAAAATACAATTAACCCGGTCTCTGGCCAGATAACTAAAACTCACAAGTACACAAACTCATGCGTGTACACATTTATACCCGTACTGTAATCTGTCTAATGAAACCCACTGTGTTGTTTAAACAACACTTATATAACATGTACATTAATTAGATTAGCCTATCAAAATCATTCGAGCAGGATGGAATTAGGTTGATTTACAACTAAGTAACAGACGCAAAAAAAAGATGAACAGAAAAAGGCATATAACCCTGTAGATCACATAATAGAAATGCAAATTAAAATAGGATTCACAGGGACCCACAACTGTTTAGCTTTAATGTAATACTTCATTTTACTAAGCTTGCCAAATCAATCAAATCAACCACAAAAACTTCAACTTGCTTAGCTGAAATTCAAGTTTCTACAAGCCCTCTTTAATACCCAAACTGGTGCTCAGTTCTATGCCCATTTAAAGAAAGTGATTTGCTACTTTATATTTCCCTTGCAACTAAAGGCCCTTCACCTGTGAGCAGAAACACTGATCTCTTCTTAATTCACAAATGTAACTTGTACTGACAGGCATAATAACACACAGCAATGTGCCCAGGAATTAGTGCAATGCTCATGTGTTTGATTCAGGAAACAATACCATGAAAATGCTTTTTGAAACTGAACTACTTAGAGTACATTTGGCCTCACATTAGTGCTTGACAAGTATTTTTTTTTCTATCTGCAAAGACGAACCTATCTGCTCTCTGGCTTTCATTTACTTGCCATGTGTAGTACACGGATGCCTGTTTCACCTTAATGGGACACATTTTATCGTAAGGGTGTAGAGAACCTCCGCTGGTGCAAATAGGGTTGTACAAGTTAAAAGAAAGTCTGCACCCTGGAGGACTGTTTTATTATAACGACTGTTTACCTTTGACAATACATTGTAAGTATTTTATTATTAAGTTTGGACAAATCATTTGCCTGCGGTTGAAGGTATGGCATTGAAATGTAATCCTTTCACTGATCTCATTACTGCCAAGACAAACAAGAAGAAATCAATTTCATGGAGAAAGAAACGAGAGTAGGTGGGAGGGAAAAGAAGGCAAAAAGAAATTAGATAAAAAAAAGATAAGGTGAAAAAAATATGCCAAGCAAGTCCTTTCTGTGTCAAATAATGCTGACAAATATAGGTGCATAATTTTCAGCAACAATAAAATATAGGTTCTTCTTGCTGGGCTCAATTCTCTGCCCAGTACTGGGGGACAGACACATGAGACTTTAGAGTTATATTTATTTTAAATAAATGATTTTAGCACATATACTTATTCGAAATCACTTCTGACCCTAAGCTATTACTCCATTTAAACTCCTTCAGTGGGTGACTAGGGGTATTGCTAGACATTAAGCTGCACCCCTTTACACACACAAAAATCTATTAATTAAAAAATATATATTCCTTGAATGTTTGTTGCATGTATAAATGTTCTATATAAACGTACTTTTCTTTGGCCCACTATTACTGCCGCTCCCATAAAATTGCATTTTTCTGCATTCGCCAATAATACAAATTAATAAAAAAAAAAAAATTGGGGGCAAAGAAAATTTCAAACAAGTTATGATTTAATGAACTAAGTCAGCAGTGTAGAACAAATTATACACTTACTTAAGCACTCTAGAGACTGTTGTGTGTGAAACAGTCATGTTTCACATCATGTTTATGAAATACTTAAACCAGTTCATATGGAGATAATCATAGAGATTACACTTTTTCCCATTCTAATTTTTGGTATGAACATTAACTGAAGCTCTTGACCCATATCTGTATGATTTTATTTATTGTGCTGCTGCCACTTGATTGGCTCATTGTATAACTACATGACTGTGCACGTGATTAGCTGTTCCTTTTAAAGTGGGCGAGGAGTGTAAATATCTAATCTAAAAGTAAACAAAGCCTTCTCAAGCAGTCCAAACTGAGTTGTTCATATTCTTAAACATTATAGACACTGCAACATCTATAGCCCCTAGAAATGAATATAATCATTCAAACTTTTACATTTTCCACACCTGCAAGTAAGTTAGCCTTCTACTTCTCTAACTGTATCTCTCCCTTCTTACTGCCTCAATGTCTTCCATGTCTAAATTAAACCATTGCACAATAGGTGCTTTTGTAAATGTTAAAATTGAGATTTTACTGGAGCACTGCAGGTCAATACTGCACGTGCCCCAGTATAATGGGTTGAGGGATGCTCATGGTGCGGATATTTAAATAATTTTGAACTGAAAAATTCAGTTCAAAAGAAGGTAATTAAGCATGAACTAAGCTTTGTTTGGAATTTCATTATAAAAAAATTACTATAAACATGATACAGTATATCCAGGAGTTTGTCCAAAGTCAAGAACTTCAGCTAATATTCAAAACAGGTGTCAGAATGGGGGAATGTGGTCTCTGTGTCTCTGGCAGGCTGTTGGTTCCGGATAGGAATAAGACCTGGCAACATTTTCCAGAAATGGAGCAGTACCCCATTTAACATTAGAGCTATAATTTCACCTAGTGGCCAACAATGAGAATTAGAACAAATGCAGGTAATAATAGTTTTGTGTCTCACTGTGCTATTCTCACCATTTATGCCATAAAATTATATCACTAAAACTTTCTCTCTACTCTGATGAGTTCATGTACACATTCATGTGATAGAATGACAGAATCTTACTGATAATGGAGTTCTAGAACATAACATTACATACTTTGGAGACAGTGCAGTCATACAAAGACAAGCATATATTCACAAACATGAGAATATACACATAAGCTTATCAGGTAGACACACCCACATACCACCCCCAATCTACCATCACATGCTCATCTGTTAAACATGCCCAGACAGACACACAAACAGATATGCATCACCACAAACGTATGTACATTTACCTGTGTGAGAATACATGTATGTTCAAATCTATACTCAAATGTCCTAATGCGTAATCTGTGAGACGTGTCTCTGCACCCATGGTGCATGATGCATGACAAGGGAAGAAAAGTCATTGCACACAAAGTCTAATGAATGATATTATTCCACTGTCTGTGTTAACGTGTACAACTTGAAATAGATTACAGGTGTGTAAACCCCTTCGACTCCCAGAACACAACAGCAGTTCAAACTTACATTCCTCAGGTTCTTAACTACGTAACTTTTCTACCAGTTTCACACATTTAAGTTATTTTAAAAAATAAATAACACAGCTTCAATACAATTTCCCCCTTCTCTTATTATTATTATTATTATTATTATTATTATTATTATTATTATTATTATTATTATTATTATTATTATTATAAAAACTTTCTAGCCAATTAATAAGCACATTCTTTGAACAAAGGTTCATTAATGGTAACTTTTTTCTAATTGGAAACACCATTGTAGGGTTCTAGTGAAATAGTTCTCATTGAGAAACAAATAAAAAAACTCTTTGGGGAGCCCTTAACAAGAACTACCAAGAATTGTTCATTATACATAAAGTTGAAAGAATTAATGTCTGCGTACTGGAAGACACAGTTGCGAAATGCAAAAACCTACAAAATGACACCATGTCAAATTCATACTATGGAGTTGGATATACTCTAAGAAAAATTCTGTTTATTCAGTGTTCTTTGAATGGTTAATGCTTTGTAACAGGATTCTCTGTTTAATGAGAATGTGAATTTCCACTCAGATAAAATATGCAAGTGGAAGAAAAACCAATAATGATAACTAATTGTAGGTTTATTTATTTATTTATTTATTACCTTAAATTAAGGGCATATATAAACATAATTAATTGTAGTAAATTAAAAAATACTATCAATATGTAAATAGTATGTGAGGCCAAAATGTTTTTTAAATAGAACTATTAAAAGCTGCCTGAACATTTAACCCTTTTAGAACCCTAAAAAAATATTTACATATATTTGAAATGTATATCAAATGATTTATGTGTGCTTTAGAATGTTTTTCATTAGTTTCTAGAGCATTCTATGAGACAGCACTGATGTCAACATATGACTTTACATGCAAATCTGACTTGATTAACCAGCTCCACAGCTCTTTAATAGTTGTCAGTTTACATGTGTGAGAGAGCAAGTCCAGGGGGGTGGGGGCTAGAGAACGTGAAACACCCATAACTATGCAGGCAGGTGTCACAAACTAGCTGACAGTTTGACTTCAAAGAGAGATGATCTCTCCTCCCCTCCTTTCTCTCACACACGCACACACACACACACACACACACACACACACACACACACACACACACACACACACACACACACACACACACACACACACACACACACACACACACACACACACACACCATAGTCAACACAACTATTCGAGACACACACACACACCATAGTCAACACAACTATTCGAGGGAAAAAATGCAACGAAAAATAAAAATGTGCATTTATGTACTTGCATGCAAGATGAAAGGCCAGTAAAAATTAACTTAAATTGATTTAAACCTCAGAAGAAGAAGAAGAAGAAGAAGAAGAAGAAGAAGAACAACAACAACAACAGTGTGTGCTTTACTAACACTACAGGCCTTCCTTTGGCAGATCACATTCTCCTCTGTAATTATTACATAAGAGAAGAAAAAACTATGCAGGTAAAATGTGTTTTAAGTAATTTGTGTCTATATCTCCCAACTGAGGCATTTCAGTAATCTGTCATTTCAAAATGACACTCTTTAAAGTGAGACAGCCTAATAATAAGAATAGCATGCCTGTAAAGCATGCATATTTGTATTTTGTTCTGTGCCCTGCTGTCTGGGGCTATTTACTCTAAGGCAATGAATAGATTTGAAGATGTGGGGTGAAAAGACAAAGAGCAGGAGAATAGCCCGAAGCTACCATGCTTAAAGTCATGCCATTTCCCTTCATGGCAGCCAGTTCCAAATAAGTTACTTATAAGAATTTATTGATGCAAAAGGAGGCATCTGCTCTTGTACTGTGGATTTGGATGCAATTAACTAAAACCTTAAATTTTAGTCAAGCACTGGGCTTAAACTCCCACCTGCCCCATGCTTGTAGCATTTTACAAAACCTGGATCCTCTGTATGCCATAATTAAAGTGATTAATTATTATTGTTATTATTATCATTATTATTATTATTATTATTATTATTATTATTATTATTATTATTATTATTATTATTATTATTATTATTATTATCTTTGGCATGATCCTACTATGCTATGTGAAACAGTGAAAAAGCAATGCCTGAAGGAGAAGGAAGCAGAAGAAGAACAAAATCAAAAGTGAAAACACATTTTAAAATATTTGCTCTCACACACAGAGCTAAAACATTCTTAAGAAGCAAAGAACAGTAAAGCAACATTCAGGAGGAACTAAAACTAACAGAAATTGTACCTAAGATATTTTTTAATGCTTGCACAGATAGACTTTTATGTTTAGGTTTGGGTGTATCCATGGATACCAGCAGAAATTAAATTATATAAATTTCTGAAGGAACTTATTGAAACTACTCATTTATATATATAATAGAAGAATATGTAGAAGATATTTTTGTGGTGTTGACTTGAAAGATCAAGCATGGAGTGAATGCAGTGAGGCACATAAACCAAACCAATGAGTAACCATTGAGTGACTATCGTTAAACCCCAGGAGTGGAAACACCCACCGAGTGGTATGGATCAAGCCCAGGCCAGTTCTGCCAAATCATATAGGTCACCAGCAGGAGCTCAGTGGGCTGAGATGTGGCCAAAGCCACCATCCCCTCCATACAATGGGCAATAGTCTACAGGACATGGCTAAGCAGCTGGGCGTCACATATCCTTATTAGGGTGGGGGCCCACCAGACAAACCCACAATGCATTATCTGTTCCACTAAGCACTGGGAAGGTTGTCAGGGGGTAGAGGGCTGGCAATCATGGGGTGACTTATGTGGGCAGGCATCACCAGCAGCTGAGCAGAGAAAAAAAGAGCAGTTATAGGTTAAAGGAGTCAGGATGGGGATGCTTGTAAAGAAAGCATCACATTCAAATACATTGTAAAGAAGGGAAAAAACTGTTGTCTGTTAGATGCTGTATTTGTGAGGTTGAATGTAAAAAAAAAGGGATGTCAGGTTAAAGGTAAACTAAATATGCACAGATATTCAGATAACATACACACTACTATTAACAACTTTTGACACTTTTTTTTTTTTTTTTACTTTATCCCTAGTAATATTGATGTGTGAGATTATGTTCTCTAACTTGTATGACAGTTGAGGAAACCCTAATGCTCAAAGTAATTAAACATATTGAGTACTGTTAAATAATTACAATTAGTTCAAATTAATAGACCTTGATGATTATTTAGAACGTTTTCCTATTTATTAGTTTGTAGAAATTACACTTTTCAAGGTAGCTGAAGAAATTTGATATTTTAAGTAACTGTAAGTACCTAAGTAACAGTAACTGTCACCTTCCACCAACTTAAAATCTTTCAGACTAGAGATTTTGTGTATGACGTCATCAGGGCAGTAGGGCACTGGTGGCTCAGTGGTAGGTGTTTCGCCTGCCATGCGAAAGGCCCTGGTTTGATTCCCAACAACTGGTTGAACTGTCTGTCCCAAGCCCAGATAAAATGTGAGGGTTGCGTCATGAAGGGCATCTGGCGTAAAACCTGTGCCAAGCTTGTGTGGGGACTGGAATGTATGCTGTGGTGACCCATTGCCAGGAGCAGACAAAAGACAAACAACAATTTATTTGATTTGCAACAACTAAAAAAAATGTATAATTGCTATTAAATAGTATGAGTTAGACTACTCAGTAATGCAAGTAAAGAAAGATTAATATGAATGATTACATCAAACTCAAAAACTCATATTCTGTTTACTTCAAATTGTAAACTGTACTTAAAAAAAATTATGTAACTGATTACCTCAAATTTTCTGAGTTTTGCCAACTTATTTAGGTTTACAGTGTATCATAGAAAGATTTTTCTTATTAAAATATATATATATATATATTTTTAGCTATACTGCAAGAGGGGCAGTCATTTCCTCCACTACAATTTCAGGCTTAAACATTCACAAATTCAGTTCTCTGTTTTAAACATTCTGGCCATATTTAAGCATGTAGCTGCTGAGCTCCCACAATTACTGGCTGCTACAAATGCCGGTGACTGATCACTGGGTATGTTTATGTTTACAGAATTGTGCCTGTCCTTTTGAGGAGACTATTAATTACTCTGTGTAGAACCCTACCACAGAAGGTTTACCTTTCAGAAAAGTGTCCAATTAATTTTCAATTCAAAACCGCTGAAGTAACTTCTAGGAATATTACAACACTAGCCTAAATAATCATAATTTATGGTCATAACAAGGAACAATTATAAAGTAATGTCAGTATTTAACATGTAGCTAACATTCATGACAGTACAATATTTGTTTCTGTGGGAAAAGCATTCAGATTTGTAAATAAGTAAAGAACATTAAATGTTGAATGATCAAAAGAATCTTCTTGGGTATCAGTACCTTTAAAAATTTTTTCCTGAATATCTAAATACACACTATATGGCCAAATGTTCATGTACATCTAACCATCACACCCATCTGTGAGCCAGAAGAAGTATACATCTAAAATATCTGTAAATTATTTAGCATTAAGATGTCCTTTAACTGAAACTGAGAGTCCTGCCTTAGCCTGATCATCATGAGAAATATGGATGTGATAGTCTGGTGTCCACATATTTTGGGTCATATAATACCAAGTCATACATTATATTACGCAAAATATGTGGACACCAGACTATACATATATGTACATATGTGTATATTAGCAATGGTACATAGGAAGCTGAAGGCAAGAAGGAAATTTAGTTTATTGCATTATGTTGCAAAATTTATTTGGATGCCTAGCCCAACCCTACTCAACCTCTCAAGATATTGTGTAGCATGAAGTTAGGTTTCTTACAGGACCAGCATATCATGATACTAGCCAGGGTGTGAAATTATTTATATGTTTGCTTAGCAATTATTCTTCTATTTAACAAGTAATTAAATAGATTATCAATTTCTTGATTCAAATTTTATAAAAATACAATTTTCATTCCCTTAATTGGACATCTCTTTCCAATTAATCAGGCTGCATCCATTTCCTGCCATTATTGTTTATGATCTGCATGCCCCTTGCCCCATAAGTAAGTTCTTCCATAATAAGATTTTTGTTTTCTGAAACTATATAAAATAACCCACCTTATCCCTCCCTTCATTTCATTAAACCAAGTACAGCACAAAAAAGTTCAAGCAAGGTGTACCATGCTCAGATCGGGTTCATGGCAAGTTCAGCCCGTCTTTAACCACAATCTTATGATCATATTTTGATGGCACATTAACCTTTTCTTTAGGAGTGTGTAGCAGAGTGATGGATCCAATTCAGGTTGGTACTGAGAGTAATATGAAGTGATGAATTTCTGATACTTCAGTCCCAAATAGAAGTAGGGGCCTCTTGCCACCCGCTGTCATATCACTTCACAGAAGGAAGTAAAAAGATTAGGTAGACATTTATCATGATCTTGTCAGATCCTGACCCCATTACAATTAGAAGCACAGATGTCTGTTCTTAGAGCTCCAGTGTCATATCATAGTGAGGTTTCTTTCCTTTTCTCTACTGGTTTAAATTTTACAAATGTAATATGTGATGTTTTTCAGTTTTCAATATTTACTTCACCTCTTCCACCTTTCTTATACTCACTTCTGTCCATCTTCACTAGATCTGAATTATTCCACTTGGGCAAGAAGATTAGGTTCTCTTGGACAATTCTGCGTTCTTAGGACCAAGTGACTCAAAGCTTCTATACGTTTTGCAAAATTGACTTTAAGAACACATATCAGAAACATTTAACTGTGAATGGATGCTTTTCTCTTAATGTTCTATTATCTTTTTTCTATGTATTTCCATACAATGGTAAAATAGCAAGGTTACTCTTTCAACTTTGGGCCATGCCAATAATGGTTATGAGCAGAGAAAGAGCATACAGATAAATGCTCAAATTTTTACCAAATATTATGGGTTCTTAAGGCTTTAAGTCAGTGAGTCCTGCATCATGTTCCTAGTTGTTCTTGAATGGAGTGAGAGAGAGAAAAAATTGACAACTCATGACTCATCACTTTAACAGTGTTCCTTAATTACCCCCACATTGGGTCAGACTACCCCCTCCAGTGCTTCCTCCTAGCAAGCCCTATTGTGTGAGTGGGCAACATATGCATTGAGTTAACCTCTGTGACAGGCCCTTCCCTAACCCTGTCTATCCATCAAGGTGCCCCCATTACTGGCCAGCCCATGGTCACGCCACATTGGGGCAACAATACTTTAGCAATGGTGGCTAATTCACATGGGTGACTCTCTGGAGGGACCTAGGCAAATCCTGGAGGCCCAGCGGCTCCGACCAAAGCCTGACCATCCCAGGAGGGCATTCGCAGGAGCCTGCGGAGTTCTGACTAACACAATGCTAATGCTGTGCTGAGACAAAGGAGCAATTGTGGTTTCTTATGGGGAGACCAGGACGCCCACATGTTTCCTTCCCACAATTATCAATCCAACAGGCAACTCTGTACTCTCAAAGCAGTGACAAGATCTCAGAGATAGGGAATAAACTCTGATGGTGGTCTCAGACACAATGAGACAGCATTGTTGGATATAAACTGGCAGATCTGTAATTAGTGTTATTAATGACTGGGCCAAAAAAAGCTTAACTGAACGGTTTCATTACTTAATATAGAATACATACATAACATCAATTAATTGTGTACCTATAAATAATTAACCAAATAATGAACCTGCCATTTTAAAAAGGATGAATATCTGAATATCCATAATTTAATTTAATAAGTGAATCTGGACATATTGTACATTATAGATTACCTGAATGTTCAGAACAAGTTTGCAATGTATTATATGGCCAAATGGAACATTCATGGATCACACTTGCATATCCAGCACATTCCACAGTTGATCAATCAAATCAATTCTTTCTGTTGCTTAAACCATGTGCCTTAAACCATTCCTGAAATTTTTTTTGCAATGTGGCAGGGCACATCCTGCTGAAACAAGCCACTCCCATTAGGTAATATCATTAAAAGATGTATCTGGCCTGCAACAATGTTTAAGTAGGTGATATGTGTCAAAGTAAAATTTGCATGAACAACAGAATCCAAGGTTTCTGCTTTGCTTCATAGTACAGATTTGATGCTTATGTGCCCATTGCAGGAGCAGGAGTCAGCATGGCCAGTCTGACTGGTCTGTAGCCACGCAGCCCCATTCACAGCAAAGTACTGGTGATTCGCTCGAAAGGTGTCCTGAAGATGGTTTTAAGCTAGAAATCATTACTATATTCTCCTGAATCGTGCAACAGAAACACATTTGCCCAATCATCTGGGCATTGCTAGTTCAAATCTTGGATGATGCTACAGCCAGTTGGTGGACAGCAAGTGTGGAACCAAATGCATTAGCCTGGACATTCCCTGGTAGGTAGCTATGCTAATGTGGGAAGTAACAATATGAGGGAGAATTGAAATGAATAGGTTGAAATAAGATGAGGGGGAAATAACTTTCAGCATTGGTGAGTTTTATAAATAAAGAAGGAATCACTTTACATCAGTGCATCTCCACCTTACAAACATCCACTTTACTGACTTTTCAGATGCTAAAAATCAATTGTTGTTTAACTTTGTTAAAAATACTTTAAAAGTTTGTGCTGTAATTGTCGGAAATGTGTCTTGGAATAATAACAAAAAATGAAAAAAACCCAGAGAAGGCAAATGAAAAAAAAAAAAAGTTAATGAAGTTAATGGAAAGCGGGCATTGGACATGATGCCATAACTTGTTGATAGTGACAATATTTTAGATTAATTAAAAAAAATCTTGAGAAGCATTGCTAGCATCTTTATTTCCTTCAGTAGTTAAACTATCCAGTTGCTGCCATTGCTATCCTGTGTAACGCAAATAGTCTACACAGTTAAACATGGGTATACTACAAGCATAAACTTTATAAGCTTATTATCAAAATGACATCGTTGTTGGAGTGAACCAGAAACCAAACGCATAAGAGTTCACAACTCTGTATCTTAGCTAGTTAGCTAGTTCACTTTAAATCTTACCTTAATCTGCACATCTGTTCACAACAGTTGAAAATTCAGCCAGAAGAATCTGCAATCTGGTGTGCTAACCAATCATAATGCCATAATGACTTGACGGTTATTTCTGTAAAATAGGACTGGTGGAATTGTTTTGTTCCTGGGCTCTCATGGGGATTTATTTTTCTACATTGTAGAACAATAATGGAGATTTCAAAATATGAAATAACACACACTGAACTAGATAATTAAGTAATAAGAGCAACACCAGTCAAATGTGATTTTAAGATATGAAGGTCAGCTGTTCTGGAATAGTTCTTTCAAGAACAGTATTGTCAAGTGCATTTGTAAAACTTACTAAGCACCATGATGAAACTGGCTCTCATGAAGCCCATCCCAGGAAAGCAAAAGCAAAACTTACCTCTGCTGCAGAGTAGTTAATTTAGAGTTACCTGCCTCAAAATCACCAATTAACGACATCTTAGATTAGGTAGCAGATACATCTCACTATCAACTGTTGATTATTGCATATTTTGGATCTTCTCAGCATTGTTTTACAATGTATAGAGAAATAAAAATCAAGAAAGACCATGCACTTGGAAGGCGTACATTTGGACTTATTGTGTCTGAAATGTCACTTCATACAAATTAATGTCTTATTTATGGAACAGTTGTAGAAATGCAATAACACACTTGCAGTCTCATGGTTATCCTAAAGATTGGTCTCGGCCTGTGGGCTTGTGCCTATGACGATATTCAGTACAACCACACTCTTTCTTTGTGAAATACTGCTTGCGATGAGGCGTTCACAATCCACAATCTATAGAAAGTCACTCTGTAAGAGTATTTCTATGTGTGCAGGCCTATACACAGACTTTATTGGTTCCATGTTATAGACTTTTGATGTTAATGGTACTGGCACACAAACCTCCTTCTATTGTATTACATTGCATTCTTGCAGTGATGATGAGGCAGTAAAGTCATTGACTTCCCTTCATTGGAGAAGCCGCTGATAATTAAAAGTTCTCAACCCCTGCAGGCCCTCAGGGGCTCTGAGGGGGGGTCGGTCAGTCGACACGGAGCCAGGCAGCACTACTCAGCCACCAATGAGCCACGGCTGCCACACAGCTACCAACCAATTGATCAGTGGCTGAACCTCTACTACGGATTGGTCAGTGCTGATTGAACCTGCAGAGGAAAAAATTACCTTCAGCCTGGAGGCAGGCAGTTGTGCTCCAACTGTAAATACACAACCTATTTGTTACTGAAGAAATAAATGTGGATATGTGTGATTTTCAAATTGTAAAAATGGGCATGAAAGAGAGTATAACCTTTACCAAAATAAAACAATGTACTTGTCTCAAAACTCTCTCTCTCTCTCTTCTCTCTCTCTCTTATCAATGTATAGATGAGCATCAGTGCTTTCTTCTTTCTTTTTCTTTTTCCTTCAACAAGGGTGAAATAAAAGATGTTTAATACTGATTAGCTTTAAACAAACAGTCTCCTGCCTGAGGGCGTGGAGCATGTAGGGAGGCACTCTGATGGTATCAGGCAGGTGAGGCCATCATAGTACAATAAGAATTCAGCAGCTCCATGCTACTCCAAAGGCTCCAAAACACCTGCGACCCAGCACCCCTCTGATCCCGCTGAACAGAAAGAGACGAGCTAGGATTTGCAACATGCCTGATTTTAACACACATTGCAAAAACAGAGTACACACTAAGAAAAACAAAGCTATATATTTTCCTCTTTTCTTACTGATTCTATTTAGACTTACTTTTTAATAACTGAATACTTACATCAGCATAAATTCAACTTCTAACTCCGATTCAATGAAACTATTTAGTTGTCAATGTGAATAAATTTGAAAATACATTAAATAAATACATTAATAAAAATAAGTATGATAATTATCATAATTATCATTGGCCAAACCCCCCCCTCCCCCCCAAGGTGTGTGCTCTATGATTACATACACATATGTAGAACCACTGTAAAACTTTAACACACAGTATACTTCGTTACATCTAAATCTCAGAGATATATGGGCTTACAATATAGTACAAACACTTTGTTTCTGCATAAAAAAGTGAACAAACACTTGGAGGACAACAGTAAGACGATGTAGCAGAAATAGTAGAAATATTTAAAGGGGCACTCAGGTCTCCACCCTGACTGAAGTGTATGTGTGTGTGGTGTTTATGTATGTGTGTTGAAGCTGAGGTCATGCATGGATTATGATCTGTTTATGTCATTGTGCCTCAGGGCTTGTGGCCTAGTGCAGGTAATCTGATAAGAAGAAGAGTGTAAATACCTGGCCAACACACACACACACACACACACACACACACACACACACACAGGTTTGAAAAGGGAGATATATCAGATACCCGTTTTGTGAACATTTCTGTTAACTTTTAAAGTGAAATTAAAATCCCTTACTCTATAGGGACTCGCCACATTTATACACAACACTGGACTTTTTTTTTTATCATAATTTCTTTAATTGTGGAATTTGGTCAGAACATATGGCACTACACACACACACACACACACACACACACACACACACACACACACA
>JAAGKR010008750.1:0-29747 GCA_011419295.1 Clarias macrocephalus | reverse complement strand
AAACTCTGTTTGATCATCTCACAGAGAACGCATGCACTGCAGCTCCCTATTACAGTGGAGCTCAAAGTCAAAACGGTTTCCACAGGAAGCGCTCCAGATGAGATGACTGCTGACCTGGAAGTGCAAACATGACAAATACTGTATGTTTCACTGACAACAAGTTACATATTTAAGTGTAACTGATGGGTGAGGAGCTTCTCATTTCTTAAACAACCATTTCAGAAGAAAGTGGTGATCATCTTCAAGAAAGAAATGTCCTCACTCATTATGTTTCATAGACAACCTGAATATACTGAAAGACCAGGTTTGGACAATGGGTTGTCCAAACCCATTTAAGCAGCTGAATGGCTAAATGTGGATGAAAAAGTAAATCCAATGATAGTAATAAAGCTAACTCTGTGGTACGTTTGAGGCAGAACTTTGTGCAAAGGATTCAAATCTAAGTCTTAGACAACCCCACTGTGAATAAGGAGAGTTTTATCTCATATTTACATGACTATTTATTTCCCGGAACTGATTATGTTTCATTTTTAATTGTGCCTTTTTTTTGCTGAACAGCTCTCAGCGATTTTCTCTAGTTACAGAAAATCCTGTTGCTCAACATTTATAGTAGTGAAAGAAAGGAAAACAAACGTTAGATTATTATTATTTTAATTATTATTATTATTATTATTATTATTATTATTATTATTATTATTATTATACTAAACAAAGAGTATTTTTGAAAACATAATGCATAATTAGCTGAATTGCTATATACATATTTTTTTCTGATAAAAGTGTGTTTTTGTAACATAATGCATAATTAGCTGAATAGCCGACAATATAGCCTAAAGTGCTTTCAATTTGAATACAGGTGGTCAAAAACCTCTTTTAACACATTAAAGGAGAGATCACTTGTTATTGTTCTAACAGCTGAAGGTAAATTCCACAAGTTCAATTTTGAAAGAAAAAAAAATACATGTAATGATGATCCTGTTAAAGCTAATGCTGTGGTAAGTTTGTGAGGCAGCGCTTGGTGTAATTTGTCTCTATGCAAATTAACATGATGAACTATGTCCTGGAACCGGTTAATTATTGTCCACTGTTTCTCTGAGCAGCTCAGCAAGTTCCTCTACTTTCATAAAAGCCTGCTCCTCAACATTTATAGTAATCACATAAGTTTCTCTTCATATTTTCACTTATTTCACTTTAGAATATAGAAATATAGGCTGTACAATCCATTCCATTCTCATACGCAAACTAGTGCCCTTGATCAGGAGAGATCTATAGAGATTTGGAATTCAGAATAGTGTTAGGACCTAGTAGCCACACATAAAATATATCTGATGGTTCAGAAGTGATATGAAATGACCTTTCAATAAGCTCATGCATGGTTACAACATTTATTCCTGTCCAGAGTCGCATTAATTTCTGTCCAAGATTTTGTATTGATGAGAGTTGGACAGCTGTGTAAAATCTTCTCCAGCACATCCCAAAGATTCTCACTGGGGTTAAGATTTGGATTCTGTGGTGGCAAATACATGTTAGAAAATGATGTCTCCTGCTCCTTGAACGACTCTTTCACAATTTGAGCCCAATGAATCCTGGTGTCGTCATTTTGGAAAATGCCCGATCCATCAGGAAAGAAACAACCCATTGTCCAAACCTGGTCTTTCAGTATATTCAGGTTGTCTATGAAACATAATGAGTGAGGACATTTCTTTCTTGAAGATGATCACCACTTTCTTCTGAAATGGTTGTTTAAGAAATGAGAAGCTCCTCACCCATCAGTTACACTTAAATATGTAACTTGTTGTCAGTGAAACATACAGTATTTGTCATGTTTGCACTTCCAGGTCAGCAGTCATCTCATCTGGAGCGCTTCCTGTGGAAACCGTTTTGACTTTGAGCTCCACTGTAATAGGGAGCTGCAGTGCATGCGTTCTCTGTGAGATGATCAAACAGAGTTTCCCCTGATGCCTTCGTAGCTTTCTTCTTTGCTTTCGAAGGCCTGCGCTGCTGGTACCTATGTCTACACTGTTCACTCTACCTGCCCTCTAACAAAGGGCTGAAAGAGCAAGAAATTTGAAAAGATTCAGCTGGGATAACATCTAGTATCAGGTCTGTAACTTGATTAGCTATAAAAGGGATGTCTTAGAGAGGCCAAAGACCTTTGTTGGATGCCTGTGGTTTTTGGGCTCTCAGATGAGATGAGTCCAAATTTGACCATCTTATTGGAAGTCAAGGACACTCTGTCCTTTGGGCTTAAGAGGAGAGAGACGTTACAGAGTGTCAGCATTTAGTTCAAAAACCACTAAAAACCTTTATATACTTTTCAGCATTCATAGTTCCTTCCAAAAGATGCAAGCTGACCATACCGTATGTACTTGTGCACCCATGACTAATATAAATGTTGAACAAGAGGCTTTTATGAAAGTAAAGGAACTTGCTGAGCTGCTAAAAAAAATAATGTCCTGGAGACATTATTTGTTAATTAATTAATTAATTAAAATGAAAGCTAATCATTTCCAGGAATTAAACACTCATGTAAATGGCAGATGAATCTCTCTTGCTCACAGTGGGGTTCTCTAATACTTAGATTTGAATCCTTTGCACAAAGTTCTGCCTCAAACATACCACAGCGCTAGTTTTATCACTGTCATTGGATTTATGATTGGATATCAATAACAAGTTTAATGTGTTACAAGGTTTTTAGAGGTTTTTAAGCACATGTATTTGAATTAAGAGCACTTTAGGCTATATTTTTGGCCATTCAGCATCGTTAATACCCAAATTATTTCATTGTATACACACAATCAGAACAATCATTAGTCTCTGTGGTTGCTGTTTTGCCTGCAGGATTAATTTGCAGATTTTATCACATCATACACTTGTACTGAGATGGTGACTTAAATACTGTAACAAGTGATCAAGTGACGTACAATACTGTAACAAGTGATCTCTCCTTTAATGTGTTAAAAGGTTTTAAGAAGTAGAGGAACTTACTGAGCTGTTGTATATTAGAAAACGAAAGATTCCAGGACATAATAAGTCATGATAATTTGCATTTGGTGCTTAAAAACCTCTTAAAACCTTTTAACACATTAAAGGAGAGATCACCTGTTACAGTATTATTCTCATCAATCAGCAGGAGGTAATTTCCAAATTTAATGTTAGATTTCAGCATTTAAGCAGCCGAATGGCTAAATGTGTGTGAAAAAATAAATTTAAGTCTTAGACAATCCCATTGTGAACAATGAGAGTTTTATCTGCTAATCTTCTGTTTTGTCTTTTTTTGTTTTACTGAGCAGCTCAGCGATTTTCTCTACTTATGGAAAATCCTGTTGCTCAACATTCATAGTAGTGAAAGAAAGAAAACAAACCTTTTATAAAACAGATCCTACATGAACTTAGAGGCAAGAAAAGATTATTCCTAAAGAATATTTTTGTAACTATTTTATTTTAGTCAAAAGTTAGATTATTATTATTATTATTATTATTATTATTATTATTATTATTATTATTATGTAATTTATTGACCTTTAAACAAAATAGAACCTTTTTTATGCAAATCACCATTTTAATTTTGACAAATTTTGGAAGAATTTTTTTTATTTAATGTTTGTCTGTTTTAATTGTTGGGTATTGTTAGACTAACTTGTTTTATAGAAAAACAATTACTTGAACCAATTATATCAATGAGCTACAATGGAAGACAACTTACCTTTTTATTTATTTATTTTATTTTATTTTATTTTATTTTTAACAGTGTACAGTAGAGACCATAGCTTTAACTATCGTTTTAACTATTAAAATTTTTTGTCAAAAGTTTGATTATATATATATATATATATACATTTTCTTTTACTGATAAAATAATGTTTTTTTTGATGTAAAGAATAATTAGTGTTTAATTCACCATCTCAGTACAAGTGTATAATGTGACTAATAAAATTCCTGCAGATGGTTAGCTTTCATTTCTATTGTACACTGTTTTTGAGCAGCTCAGCAAGTTCCTCGACATTTTGGAAAAGCCTGTTGCTCAACATTTATTTTAGTGAAAATATGTAAAACAAAACTTTATTGAGGCCATAGCTTACATGAACCTAAAGGCAAGAAAACTTTATAGCTAAAGGACGTGGTTATAATTATTTTAAATTTTCTGTAATTGAAAATTAGTTTTTATCTTGTATACATTCATGTGGCAACAAGTTATTTAATCTTCACTGATGCAGTGCGTATTCAACCCCCCTTTACTCTGATACCCCTAACTAAAATTCAGTGGAACCAATTGCCTTCATTAGTCACCAAATTAGTAAAAAGAGTCCACCTGTGTGTAATTTAATCTCAGTGTAAACACAGCTGTTCTGTAAAGCCCTCAGAGGGTTGTTAGAGAGTATTAGTGAACAAACAGCATCAGCATGCTGTGGTATGTTTGAGGCAGACCTTTGTGCAATGGATTCAATTCTAAGTCTTAGACAACCCCACTGTGAATAAGGAGAGTTTTATCTGCCATTTAATTCCTGGACTGTTTAATTCCTGGAAATGGTTAACTTTCATTTTAATTGTGCACCATTCATAGTAACACAAAAAAATTAAAACACAACTTTATAGATACCATAGCTTACATGAACTTAAAGGCAAGAAAACTTTATTCCTAAGCGATATGGTCATAATTATTAGAATTTTTTCAAAAGTTAGATTTTTTATTTTCTTTTATTTTTAGCAGCTGAATGGCTAAATGTGATTGAAAACGATGACGATCCTGTTAAAGCTAGTGCTGTGGTATGTTTGGGAGGCAGCGCTTTGGGCAAACAATTAAGATCTAAGAGTTTTGTCTCTATGCCATTTTACATGACAAATTTCAGCAAGTTCCTCTACTTTCGGAAAAGCCTGTTGCTCAACATTTATAGTAATGAAAGGAAGACAAACACAACTTTGTAGATATCATAACTTACATAAACTTAAAGGCAAGAAAAGGTTTAAAATTTTTTTTTAATCTTTAATTTGTGTAAAAAGTTAGATTTTATTATTACTCATTACATTACAATAACAATTAGTGTTTAAGTAACAAGTGCATGATGTGACTGAGAAAATCTTTTTGCAAATTAATCCTAGAGGCAAAACAGCAATCACAGAGCCTACTGATTGTTCTTATTCTTTTATAGTACACTTTTGAGCAGCTCATCAATATATATTGATGTGTTTTTATATAAAAATATATTAATAAAATCAGATATTGCACTTTTAAAATGCTGAAACCAAATGTATATTTTTTGCTACTGACATCTAATCATATTAAAGGCCTGAATATCAAGCCTGAATAGATGCTGATTCAATTCACAGAAAACTTTGTACAGTGGAACCTTGGATTATGAGCATAATTTGTTCCGCAAGCAGGCTCATATTCCAAAACACTTGTAAACCAAATCAAATCTTCCCACAAGAAATAATGAAAACTCAAATAATTCGTTCCACAGCCCAAAAAAAAGTAATACAGAAAAATAATTAATAGAATATATAGAGTAAAAACAAAACAAATTAACCTGCACTTTACCTTTAAAAAAGTTGAAATAAAACAGATAAGTGTTTCTTGTGTGTGTATGTGTGTGTGTATGTGTGTGTGTGTGTGTGTGCGTGTGTGTGTGTGTGGAATTAGCCCCTTCCCTCGCCTTGTCTTACACAGTAAAACTCCTCCTACCTCCCCCCCCCTCAATTTTTAAGTTTCACAACAAACACACACACAACAGAAACACTGTTTTAACGGGAAAAAAAAGAAATCTCTCTAATGACACTTGCGTGAGTGCAGACTAATGGAATCACTGCTGTAAAGTAAAAAAATAAAAATAAAAAATAAACCAGCACCTTACCTTTGAAAGGAATCGCGACAGAGTAGAGTTTCTGTGTAGAGCAGAGTGTGCGTGTCTGTGTGAAGCTGGGGGGGGGGGGGGGTAAAGGCGAGAGAGTGTGTGTGTGTCGGTGTCAAAAAACTAAGTAAACCAAAACATGCTCGTTTTTCAAGTCAAAATTTATTAAAAATCTTTGCTCGTCTTGCGGAACACTCGTAAACCGAGTTACTCATAATCCGAGGTTCCACTGTACCTTGGAAATTTTGATGTCTGTGTTTTTTGTGCAGTTTTACAATTGACCAGTCCTGTTGGTCTAAGAGAAACTTTCAAGACTGTTGCATATAAATGATTTACAAACTTCAAACTGATTTATCATTTACCTATTAAGTATTGACTATTTTCAACTTGATTATTTATGAAATCCTAATAATCTGTAGCAGCGTAGTCTGAGTGTTTCATTTGCATTTGAGGACGTTTTACTCAAACTTTCAATATGAGTTCAAAAGAGATGTATCTAGTGAAGTTGTTCATCCTTCATTCAGCCAAAAGCTGCAATACCGATTCATAATATTCATTTTGAATGATCCAGAAGAACCTGTGATAACAGTATTTATGTCCATATTGGACTCAGTAGGAGTAAATCAGTATGTAGTAGGACCCACACATAAATCAGGTCACACTAGATTTTATATTAACCTACGTATTAAGTATAAGAAATATAACCACAATTCCACAGATCACTATCTTGTCTCAATGAAAGTGTGACATAGTAATAATGTACACAGTCACGCTACCACATTAAACGTACATTCACATAAAATACCACAGAACTTTATCAATAATCTCCCAGAGCTATCAACTTTAATTGGAACGAAATCTGACTCCACATAACTTGACCAGATGACTGAATATTTAGAGTCCAGATTTGATTATATCTTAGATAATGTAGCTCCAGTTAAAAGGAAAATGATTAGAGATAATAAACTTGCTCCCTGGTATAATATAATGACGCACTTTAAAACAGACCGCTTGAAAA
Source organism: Clarias macrocephalus (assembly GCA_011419295.1). NCBI lineage: Eukaryota > Metazoa > Chordata > Actinopteri > Siluriformes > Clariidae > Clarias > Clarias macrocephalus. The sequence goes on along the minus strand of JAAGKR010008750.1, from coordinate 22,880 downwards.
TTAGAACAAAAATGGCCTCAAACTATTCCAAATATCATGGAAGGAGAACATCCTGAACTATAAAAAAAGCTTTCAGTGCTGCTAGATTATTGTATCGCTCCACTCTTACAGAAAATAACAAAAGTAATTCAAGATTGTTATTTAATACCGTAGCTAAATTAACTAGAAATAAGACTACCACAGAAATTTCCACAACAACATACAGTAGTGAGGACTTCATGAACTTTTTCAATAACAAAATCGTAAATATTATGCAAAAAAATCAGGCTTTGCAACCAGACAATTTAAGTGATCCAGATGATAAACTAACCACATCACATCGGAACCTAGAATACTTTACTCCCCTTGAAGAAAATTAACTAATTTCACTCATCTCTTCTTCAAAATCGTCAACCAGTGAATTAGATCCTATACCGACACTTTTTCTCAAGCAGATAATTCCAGCAATAACAGATCCAATTTTGAAAATAATTAACTCTTCACTCACCTGTGCGTATGTTCCAAAATCCTTTAAATTAGCAGTTATTAAAGCCCTAATTAATAAACCTGACCTCGTCAGCTATCCAATTACAGGCCGATATCAAACCTCTCCTTTATCTTTAAGATTCTGGTAGTACCACAGCAGCTATGTTCATATCTACATATAAATAGCATTAATGAACTGTATCAATCAGGATTTAGGCCTCATCACAGCACAGAGACAGCACTTGTTAAAGTAGTAAACGACCTCCTATTGGCCTCTGATCAGGGTTGCGTCACTATACTTATGTTACTGGACCTCAGTGCAGCTTTTGACACCATTGATCATAGTATTCTCCTTCACAGATTAGAAAATGTAGTAGGGATTAGAGGAACGGCCCTCTCTGGCTCAGATCCTATTTGACTGATCGTTATCAGTTTGTAGATTTTGATGGTGACCATTCCTCATGTTCTCAAGTGGAGTTTGGTGTTCCACAGGGTTCAGTTTTAGGCCCACTGCTTTTTTCTCTTTACCTGCTTCCTCCTGGCAACATAATCCGTAAGCATGGTATTAGTTTTCATTGTTATGCTGATGACACACAGTTATACATCTTAGCAAAACCAGATGAATAAAAACCAGCTTACTAAAGTTGAGCAATGTGTGCAGGACATAAGAGACTGGATGTTAATTAACTTCTTTCTGCTTAACCCTGATAAGACAGCATGGGACCACACAGAGCTAGAAGCAAGCTTTGTGATTACATTGTATATTTAAATGGCCTTGCTGTTCCATCAAGTGCAACAGTGAAAGACCTCAGTGTAATTATAGATTCCAGTCTTTCATTTGAATCTCATGTGGATAATATCACCAGGATATCTTTCTTTCACCTTAGAAATATTGCCAAGATGAGGAATATATTGTCATTAACGATGCAGAAAAACTAGTTCATGCTTTTATCACCTCTAGGTTGGACTATTGTAATGCCTTACTGTCTGGTTGTTCAGCTAGGTGCCTAAACTAGCTTCAGTTAGTCCAGAATGCAGCAGCGAAAGTCCTCACTAGAAGCAGAAGATACAAGCACATCACCCCTATCTTATCTTGCATAGATTTTAAAATACTACTTTTAACATTTAAAGCATTAAATGGTCTCAAGCTGCAGTATCTGAGTGAACTGTTAGTGTCTAACGATTTGCCACGCCTACTTTGATCAAAGGATGCATGTTCCTTGTCAGTATCACGTATTATGGAAACTACAGCTGGGGGCAGAACTTTTTCTTACAAAGCCATGAAATAGTCTTCCAATTAATGTTCGGGACTGAGTGTTTAAGTCTAGGCTAAAAACCCTATTTATTTAGCCAAGCATGTTTGTAAATAGATTAGCCTTATGTAAAAGGGGGATCTGGGGGACTCGTGGACGTAGAGTATTCAGGTGAACTGGTATGTTTAGATGCTGTCCTCCCCACTCTCATTGATCACTCAGGTTTGCTGACGGTGAGGTGATTGGTTGTGTTACGTCTCAGGGAGCCCTCATGTCTGTGTTTCCTTCTGGCTCTCCCTTTTAGTTGTTATTACCTCTCATAGTTAGTCCCTGCTTGCATTCTAAATATACATTTACTTTATACATTGTGTGACAGTGAACATACCTACAGTAACTGCCATCTATCCTTCTTTTCTGCTCTCTCCTCCTCTCTCTCTTCTCACTCTTTTTCTCTCTCTCTTTCCCTCTCCCTGTCTCTCTGTCGAGCTATACATGTTGCTCCTGAGCTGCCAGTGATTCAGACCCCCTCTGCCCTCGGGACCTGTCTGACTTGTCCTGGTGTCCTGCTTCTGGTTGGAGATCTCGCATATGTGGTCTGCCTGGGATGCATGTGGTGACTGGGGATGGTTCTACTTTTCCATGAAGATGGTCTTGGCCTCGGCTGATGCTGACAGCTTTTCTCTGAGGACTTATGACTGCAGTTGCTTGATAGTTCAGGACTGGAGTTTCCTATAATCTACCTGAGTCTCCAATAATGAACTGGCATCCATAATAACTTAAATACATCTCCTGTTACACTGAACTTCCAGTCTCACAGAGTTTGACTGCAGATCTATCCCTGCTATCCATTTTCACCCAAATGAGAATGGGTTCTCTATTGAGTCAGGTTCCTCTCAAGGTTTCTTCCTACTGCCATCTCAGCGAGTTTTTCCTTGCCATTGTTGCCGTTATCCTCAGCTTGCTCATCAATGACAATGTTATCATTGTGATTTAGACACATTCACATTTCATATAAACTTAAATAATTCTTTTGATTCTTTTAGAGAATTTTAAAGCTGCTTTGCGGCAATGTCAATTATTAAAGCACTATACAATTTAAATTATTATTTTTTTATTTAATTGAATTTATGCAGATGGATAATAACTCAAAACCTACAGTGAAAGCTACCTATGGCAAATAAATATTCTTCATTGGATGGACACGTCAGTCACCTGATCCCAATAGAGCATGCTTTTAACTTACTGAAGACAAGACTGAAGACCGGAAGACAAGCAACAGCTCCAGTAAAGTATATACTGTATATTTTATTTTAAAGTACAGTAATATTAGTATGTGGATAAAAGTATTATAACTTATGAACCATCTTCCTCCATCTCAGCAGGATACATCCTGTTTTGTACACATATAGTACCAGTCGGCTCTAAATCATGTAAATTTCCTCTTTCAGCTCTCTAATTCTCATGTTGAGGTCCTCAATCTCAGCCATTTGGTTCTTCTCTGGTTCTTCAACCTGAATGGTTTCCATGACATTATTGTGGAGCTTATTCAAACTGTTGCAGACACACCAAAGTTCATGCTCAGACCCAGACATGCTCATAATTGGTAAATGACTTGTTATCTCGGTCAGCTGAAAAGACGGCTTAGGAGGAATTCCACTGTGAATCACCTTCATCCACAGCTCAGAATTAGTTGCCTTGAAGATCAGCACATGGAGCTTTCCTTGTTCATCAATACTTAAGGGAACATCTGGATGACTGTGTAGAGTGTTGTCTCTATATATTTTTTTCATTTAGATTGGATTAACTCCCTCATACTGTACATGTTCCGGACCCGATTCATGTTCCTGACCTGAGTGTCTGCCATGTTTCTTCTTTCTCTTATACTCTGAGCAGCTCACTGAATTTCACACTTTTATAGCAAACATTGCGTAAAAAAAAAAAAAAAAAAAAAAAGAAAAAAAAAAAAGAAAAAAAAAACAAACAAAGTAGCAGCCTAAGACCTCTGAAAAGCACCGGACGCGATGTTACTGAATATGGCACCAGTTTAAGGCATCATCTCGGCTGGACGAGTCTCGTCAATGCAAGCAATGATGATTGGCCCAAGCACCTCACCCATCGCTAGCTGTGTGCAACATACAACCTGTGTGCTTCTTGAGCACTCTGAAACTTCTAAAAAGCCCTGGTTGCTGATATCACTCAATGCGGGCGGGATTTGGTGGTGATCGTAATGGCGCAGGTGCTTGAGCCGGTCATCGTTTGTGTAGAATGTGTAGTGTGTGTGTGTGTGTGTGTGTGTGTGTGTGTGTGGTGTATGTAATTTGTGGCCATTGTGTGTGTTTTTCAAATGACCCAAACTATCTGACCTCATGTTGAGTTGAGCCCATGACATGCATAGAAAACATTGTGCAGCTGAATGAATATCCAGACATGTACTGGATACATGCAAGTGTCTATGAGCTATGCAGCAAAAATTCATCACACAGATTGGATTTTGCTGCCATCTAGTTGCATGAATACGTGTAAAACTTGGTACATAGTTAGATCTCAAATCTCCGAAACAACTTTCACTGTGCATGTCATGGGCTCTACTTAACAGGTGGTCCGCTATTCTTCCTGACAACATGTTTTTGGAGTACACACCATTCTTGATGTCCCTCCTTTCTCAAAAAATCTAAATGTCAAAGCTGTGGAACAAATGCATTCCCATATCAGTCAATGGGAAAGTAAAGCTGTGATGTACAGTAAGCTGGCTGTTTCTCCATTAGAGCCGTGCAGATGCAACAGTGCCATAGCAACCAAACTAAGCCACAACCCCTCCACTTACACACGCACACACACACACACACACACACACACACACACACACACGCACACACACACATAGGATGTATGAGCAGTTGTTTAATATGGAGGCGTACATTTTGTTGGACTTCCCAGCAAAGTATTTAATTCAGACAAAATAAAAGGAAAAATGCATGAATAAGATAAAATCTGGTGTTAGCTACCTGAAATTAATTTCTTCTAGAAATAAAATGATCGAAGTGTAAATCGTTATCCAATAGAATATAAAATGTTTAGGTCATAAAAAATAATTCGATGTTCTGGGTCATTGTCCTGTTGGAAGGGCCACTAACATCTTATCCCCATCGTCCCAGTAGACTATTCTTTAAGAACTTGTACATCACCAGTATCATTAGAAGAGGAACCATACAGTAGCATACAGATGCGTTCACTTCTGACGTTCACTGTTCTTTTATTTAAATATATAAAAGAAACTGAAAGATTCTCAACTCCAGGCGAATCAAATACAGGTCAGAAAATACAACACTTAAATAATCATTATTTAATGAAAATCATAATCAATATGACTCTTTAATCAATAACAGATGTATTACCTAATAACACACAGTATATTACCAAATCTTAGTGTTACCCTAAACTTTTTATTTCATTAAACAATTGTTCAATAATCAGCACGTTTTATTACATTGCACTGTAACTTACAGCTCCTGTTGCTTGTTTTTTTAATAGTGCATTGTACTAAAGAATAAATGAACATAATCTTGTAGGGCTAATGGGTGTTTTGTCTCATGCATGGTTAGCTCAACACACACACACACACACACAATGCTGACAAAAGTGAAGTAACACAACATGACTGAACATAAACACAGCTTCAAACACAGAAGCACAATGTGTATTTCACGATTCAGCCACCAGAGGGAGCTGTATTACCAGTAAATACAATACCTTAGGATTGAGTGCATCGGTGGATTAGAGTTAAGTCTCTCACCTGCCATGTGGAAGGCCCGGGTTCAATTCCCACTCAAGACCCGAAACCCAGCCACTGGATGTCCCGAGCCTGGACCACCTGGGATGGCTGTGTCAGGAAGGGCATCCGGCGTAAATCCTGTGCCAATATGTGCGTGCGTGCGGATTAGTTGGTCCACTGTGGCGACCCCTCGAGGGGAGCAGCTGAAATATCAATGACAATAGCAACGGTACCTAAAGGACTGAATTAACCGTAGGCCAAATGTATATGCACTTAAATGAGCTCCACAGGCAGAGATATAAACATGAGAAATCTACATTCGTAAGAAATAAATATCGGTTTTACATCGTGACCTGGACGCCGCTTTGAGCTGAGATTAGCGAGACAGAGGAGATAAATGCACCGCCATTTTGTTGTAGTATTTTAGATTGTAGATTTTCCCGACGTCCCGACAATCCAGGAAGGTTTTGGTGGAAATTCTGGAGCAGCGTTTCAGTGTAAGAGTCACGGCCACGTCAACAACATCACAACTACAAGGAATCACATTAGTAACTACATTACTCAGCATCGAAGATGTAAAAAAAAATGTTTAGCAACATGGCTAATGTAGCACCTACCGGAGTTTTACTGTCCAATGCGAGTGTTTTGTTCTTGTCTTTGTCGTCTGCAGTCACCACATGTCTCCATCCTGGATGGTTTTGTCATTAGGAGCGTCAGTGTGACCGTAGTGCAGCATGGACGAGTTTGTGCCACTTCAGAAACAAGCAAACAAATCATTTGCGTTAAAAGAGACAGATAATTTGGATGAAAAAGGGACGGGAATGTGGGCGGAGCTCTTACACACATCAGCCTGTATATATTTTTATAAGATTTACCCGAGCTGAGACTTGAGCATCTTCATTTCCATTCCGTACACAGAGTTTATCTTTATATATATATTATCATAACCACGTACTACACCAAGTCTTTAATATAGTTCTAAATTTAAAAGGACGTTCATGTCAAACCAGGACCTTTGAATTGTGCAGAATAATAATTTCATGAAAGTAAAAAGTCTCTTTATTTCTCTTTATAATCCCCTGCTACACTAATACACTTGTCCAAGTGTTTCACTAGTGCTTGGACACCCTGCATACTGTCTGATTCATGTCTGAAACGCCGGCCTCCCAGGAACTCCTATAATGTCCTTAACATGTGGAAATGGTTTGGCGTGAGGTCAGGACTGTACAGGGGACGTGGTAATAACTCCACGTTCCTGTATCGTGCGAGTTGGTGTTGGTGAATGATTGTTTGTACAGTTCACACAGACAGATGCGTCTCTTCCACAAGTTTTTTTTTTAAGCATCACATGTTCCAGCCACTGAATGTTCATGGGAACCTTGGCCTTATAGACTATATAGCTTGAAGTCTTCTGTAAATGTCAATCACTTTTACACCTTCAATCACCAGAAATTTCATCACACGTCCATGTTTGACTTGAACGTCCTGAAAGTTTGCCAGAAAAACTTGTCTTGATTGATCTTGATTTTATTCAGGCGTCTCCGCCCTGCGATGTCGGCTGGATGCTGTTAATCTAAACAATGTACCTTCAAAATGGAGAAAGTGTTCTCAAGTGTGCTTTAAAAAAAAATAGGATACAGTTATCAAATTTAATTTGACATTTTCATCAGAGTCTCAGTACATTTCCACTACAGAAATACTCAGAATCTATTTAACACTGAAACTTCATGTTTATGCAGCAGATTCTCAAAAACATGAAGACAGAGAGAGAGAGAGAGAAGAGAAGCAGAGTCACGTATAAAACATGAAACAGTTACGTATCTGATGACTCTCCCAACTCCAGGGCTGAATATAAATAACTAGAAAAGGCAGAAAGGCTCGAGCTGTCAGGCGCAAGCAAGAGGAACGTGAATCATCTGGAGATACACGGCGCAGAGAGAGAGAGAGAGAGAGAGAGAGAGAGAGACACGGAGAGAGAGAGAGAGAGAGAGAGAGACGGAGAGAGAGAGAGAGAGACGGAGAGAGAGAGAGACAGAGAGAGAGAGACACGGGACACGGAGAGAGAGAGAGAGAGACACGGAGAGAGAGAGAGAGAGAGAGAGAGAGAGAGAGACAGAGAGAGAGAGAGACACGGGACACGGAGAGAGAGAGAGAGACGGAGAGAGAGAGAGAGAGAGAGAGAGACGGAGAGAGAGAGAGAGAGAGAGAGAGAGACGGAGAGAGAGACAGAGAGAGAGAGACGGAGAGAGAGAGAGGAGGGTGTCTGGTGTGAGGAACGAGCTCAATTAGAAACTTGAGTTCTAATGAGAAACAAGTTCTAGTGAGTGTGCGCCTTTTGTTCAGTCTCCCTTTTTTCTTAAAAGTTAATAAGACAAAAAAAAAGTCTTTTATCTCTGTGTCAGAAAACTTCAAGTCGCAGCTTCATCTCTGACACTGGAGACTCCTTACGTACATGTTCAACAAACCCCGGAGTTTTATTCAAAAAGGACTTTAGTGCATCAATAATTTCCACAAACAATCACATTAAACCTGCACGAGTGTCAGAGCTGCTGTTAAAGAGTTAATGTATTAAATCAAACACAATCAGCACCTGAAACTGTTAATGAATCATTTGTAATCGGGTCGGAAATCCTCGGCGGTGGAAAATCAGTCAGCGTGTAAAATATTTCAGCTCTCCAAACTCCATTAGGCTGAGAAACACACCGTCACGGATCAAAAGCAAACTTCTCAAATCAGAGAAGGAGTTCAGATGTGACGGCTTCCAGACCTCGGTGCTCTAAAAGTCATCTTTACTTCCCTGTGTTGGTGTGGAGGTGGAGCTGATCAAACACACACGTGTCCCTAGAAACATCAGACAGAACCCGGCCTCATGCAGCCTCATTTCACACAGATATTAGATCAGGAAAATACATTCTTTCACACCTGTTAGTCCGTGTATAGCTCAATGGTTACATCATACCTAGGCATTAGCATACGTCATTACAGAGCTAAAAAATATCAAATCTGTGCTGTTCATGTTTAATTGCTGTGCAGTACAGCCTGTCTCAAATGCCATAAGACCTGACAGTAGAATTTGCTATTGATGGTCTGCCCCCTGGGGACGGATTTTTGATGCACAATGCCATGAATGTGGAAAAAGACGATGAGCGCGCACTCGGTCGAGAGGGGACGGCGCGGCGTAACGTGTACGAGAGCGTTCACGCTGCGAGGAGGGAACAAGCGTCTGTGTGAATTACAAGGCTTCCTCAAGGCCAGAGCCGCATGGAGGCTGAAAGCGGAACTGAAACCCGACTCCGTCCTGGGAGCTTGCAGCGGGATGCTACTGGAACGACGTCTCCTCTGCCAGGCCGCGTGCTGAGAGACGCAAACGCTTTATAGATTTTGACTGAACGTCCGCAGTGAGGGATAAAGAAAGACGCATCAAAAGGAGGAGGAGGAGGAGGAGACTGACAATTCTCATAAGGGATCATTTTTCACACCACCTGATGACACGAGTAGACAAAACCAACAGCGCTTTTCCTAACACCCCTGCAGTGTCAGTGCAGACCGCGAGACCTGGTTTTAACCCCCGCCTCCTCCAGAGGAAAAAAGGGAGTGTCATAATCTGGAGACATATTTAACATATGGAAGGAGTCTCCGGTTTTAATGATGAGAAACAGTCCGGTTTAAGACTTTATGCTGTATTTTGCAGTTATCTGATTATAACTGATATGTAGTTAAAGTTGTTTTTTATGTGTGTGTGTGTGTGTGTGTGTGTGTGTGTGTGTGTGTGTGTGTGTGTGTGTGGGTGGATGTGAGAGAGAGAGACAAAGAGAGATTGACAGGCAGAGAGTGACAGACAAACAGAGGGGAAGAGAAAGATGGGACAGATGAGACAGGAAGAAAAAAAAACAATAATTTGCTGATTAGCCTGATCTGAGTGGGTGTGGCCTAATATTCTAATGAGTGTTGTAGATTGACCTACTTCTCAACTCAACTCAGCTCAACTCAACTCAACTTTATTTGTATAGCACTTTAACAACAAGAACGCCCCAAACTGCTTCACATAAATAACAAAATAATATAATAATATAATAAAATAATAGATAAAAATAAATAAAATATAAATAATTAAAATCACATCACACGCGTATCTAATCAAACACACCTTCCTCTTAGAAACGTTATACCATCTGTCACGTGCTAGGTTAGATTTAGCTAGCTAAGTTAGCATTTGCGCCACGTCTTAGCTTCCACTCCCTAGGTTAGATTTAGCTAGCTAAGTTAGCATTTGCGCCACGTCTTAGCTTCCACTCCCTAGGTTAGATTTAGCTAGCTAAGTTAGCATTTGCTCCACGTCTTAGCTTCCACTCCCTAGGTTAGATTTAGTTAACAGGATTAGGTATTACTCAGTATGTTCGCTTTCACTCACTACACTACGCCGCCACGTGTTCACCTCTCACATAAACACTTAAAAAAGATTAAAAGACAGCGAGTGTGTGCGCAACCTCCACGACGCAGATGTGACCAAAAACTTGGTACTATTCTGGGCTAAAACGTCCTCCGACTTTCACTCCTTTGAACATCTGAGAGCTGAAGAGCCGAGCTGTGATCTCGACAACGCTGAGGCTTCGTTCGTGTCAAAGTGGCGCGTCTTAAAATATCTCCAGACGTCTAGTGTTTATTTTTACCTTTCTGGACAAAAAAATTGTGATGACGGAAACGTGAGACTCTTTTACACCTAGAAACAAAAATAAAGTGAGTGAGTACGTAAAAAAGACACACAGCACCGGATCCGTTTCTGTTCCTTTATTCGTCATGATGCACTGCACATCTGGTGTGTGTGTGTGTGTGTGTGTGTGTGTGCGCACATCACATCCAGTGACTATCATTACACACTAATAGTGCTCCAGAGAAAGCTTCATATAATCCACCATAAGTGTATCCACACACACACACACACACACACACACACACACACACACACACACACACACACACACACACACACACACACGTTAAATAGGTTTTTTTATGCACAACACAATGTAATTTGGAAAGTACTTTACCACATATTTAATTTACCATGTACTGACATTTAGCTTTTTTAAACTCATCACATTTATTTCTTGATACTTTTTCAATGAGTGTGTATTTACTCTACTTTCCAAAAGTATTGTTCATTAAGACAAGATAAGACCTCATTTCATTCCACAGGAGACTGAGATGCTAATTGCAAAAATTCTCAAGTACAAAATTAGTTCAGGAGGGAAGGACAGGCTCAGGAATGAAGGCAAGGATGAGAAAAACAAATGCAATGAAAGATTAATGAGGGAAGGAAGGATGGAGTGAAGAAGGAATGCAGGGATGGAGGGAAATAGAGATAGAGAAATGCATGGTGTTTTAAAAGAGGGTTAAGGGAAAGAAGGGATGTAGGTACAAAGGGGAGAAACAAGGGAGGGATGAAGGGAAGGAGGTGTAGTAGAATTGGAGTAAAAAAGGATTGAAGGCAAGGCAGAGTGTAGGGATAAAGGTGTGGAGGAAGGAAAGACGTGACTGAGGGACTAAGGGAAGGAGGAAGGATAGGAGAGGGACGGAACGGAGGGATGTAGAGAGGAATATAAGAAGAGATGGAATGATGACTGGAAGAGGGGAAGTAACGAATGAGCAATGTAGGCATGTAGTGAAGGAGGGATGAAGGTATGTAAAGAATATATACAGGGACAGCAAAGAAGAGATGAGGCAAGGAGGGAAGTAATGGAGAATGGAAGAGGAAAAAGAGGAAGTAATAAAGGAGCAGTGGAGCGATGGAGGGATGTAGGGATGGAGTGAAGGCCTGGGCTGAGTGAAGCTGTAACGATGCTGCTTCCTAGCAGGCGCCGAACGAGAGCGAGAGTAATGACGAGAGCAGCGAGCCGGGCACGCACGCCATTACTCTAACACAGAGGGAGGAAATGAGAGAGGGAGAGAAAGAGGGAGAGGCCTGTCCCAGAACGAGCGGGGGAAGGCGACGGTGTTGGAACGCTTGTTGGCGTCTTCTGGCCTCGGTCTGGCAGGACGTCTCGGCTTTAACGCAGCGTCTCGGCTCCAGATTAGCAGCGCGGGAAACCTGTGTGAGGTTTAGATAATCAGACACACTCTCAGAGCTGGATGTGGATCTCAGAGATGTGACACTCAGGCTGAGATTCACTCAGGCCCTGCACCCATCACCAGAGTTCGTCTCTCCCTTCAGCACACACACATTTCCTCAGGACAGCGAGACTCAGCATCTCAGATTAAAGACCGAGCTGATCCGTCTTGATTAAAGAGTTTGATCAGAGACTCACAAAAACGCCAGCGTGACAAGTTTCCTAACCCGATTCCCGTACGTCATCTTCCAAAGAAGATTATTTAATTTTTTAAACGGGATCCTGGTTACTTGATCTTTATATTCTGATTCTTTGTAGCATCATGAGGCAGCATAATCTTAATAATTAAGAAGCAGAGTATAATTCAGTTGTACGTTTTTACTTGTTACATTTTATTTTCAATCTTTTTTTTATAATATAAAATATGAATATGTAATATAAACTGAAAAAAAAATTGTCATGACACAGTGTTTTATTTCTTGGTTTTCCTGTATAGACAGATTACTGTCCAGATGTGCTTTGTGATATGATTTCTCCTGTGCAACCTTAAAGGAAACACACACACACACACACACACACACACACACACACACACACACACACACACACACACACACACACACACACACACACACACACACACACACACACACACTAAGCCCTGCTGTTCAGAAGATGGATGTCCACCTCCACAGAATGGATGTGACCTACTGTACAAATCGCCGGCTGCTCCAAGGCCAAACATTTCTGCCGCTTTTTAACATGAATAGCTCCAATTTAGCACTAAACCCTCATCTTGTGGTGTCAACATCACCGTCTCGGCCTCAGACGTCTCCGGTGCGCTCGGAACGAACGAGGGAACGCTCTTTTTCTCCTTCTGATCAGACAGATTGTATTCAATTGAGGGGTTTAGAGCAGCAATAATGGGTTTGGATAATGAGGCACTTGAACGCAGCCTTGAGAGTCTCTCATTTGTGCTCCGTCTTACATTCTCTCTCTCTCTCTCTCTCTCTCTCTCTCTCTCTCTCTCCATCTTCGTCTCCCCCAACAAAGAACACCGACAGCAGCAGTATCCGCCGTGAAGCTTCCTTTGAAGCAATCAGCCGGTAAGTTTATAACATACAGATGTGCAGTGGTGCAGAGCAAGGAAAGAAGAACATCCATATTATTATAAAAAGCATCTATTTTTTGTTTACGTCTAATGCATCCTATTAGATTGGAGAATTTTTTTTAATGAGAAATAACAGAAGCCCATTTAGCCAGGAATCACGCTGCCCCATGCTCAGGGTAAGAAACAGAAGACAGAATCATTATTGGACCAGTTTAAATACTACATGGCCATCAAGATTTAGTTTTAATAGAAAATAATAATTATAAATCAATCTTATTAATAAAACGTTTTTTTCTGCGTTTACTATATTGAACAATTGGACGCCTAAAAACATTTAAAAGCGAACTCTGGTGTACATTGAATGATTAAATCTTGTCGTCTCTTACAAACCTTCATTAGATACATTAGCATATGATCCTGTGCAAAAGTCCTGCCCCAGTTCCCAGTTCTTAAATTTTATTTACATAATTTCATTTAATGTATTATGAAGAAATATGATGTCAAACGGTTTGCGGAGTAGTTTATTGTTGGCCCAATTCACGGCAATCTAATGTTTAGAGCTGAGCTGGAGAGGAATATCTCAGAAAAACATCTTGCTACTTCAAGAAAACACATCTCGTTATCATAAAGCAATTTTAGGGTTTATTTCAGCATTAAATAAAAGACACTTGTAATGTTTCATGAAAAGCTGATGAGTTGATACGATATTTACTTAAATGTAAATCTCTCTGAGAGGAGTGTCAAAGAGTTTAGAAAGTACTTTAGAAGACTTTTGTGAGACTGATGTATATATATATATATATATATATATATCCATCAGATATGAGCTATATTCTATTTCATGGCTTATCTCCACACAGAGACGCTTTACAGATCTCCGGCGAGTCTTTTCTTTGATGTAAGACCGACTCAGAGGATGAAATGGTCGTTATCTCTTTAAATTAAATTGCAGTTCAGTAAATCAGTAGATGTATGAGACCCATCCGGATTAGGAAGTTTCCGAGGATTTGATTAAAGACGAGTCGCTCGGCTCTCGCTGGAGTGGCTTAATTCTTCAAAAAATGAGTGTAACTCCGAGAGAAAAATACAATCTTATTTTAATATGTTTTTTTTTTTTGTGTGTTTTTGTTAAACTTTTAATCTAACGATACAGCTGTGGTACGTTACTGAATGCATTGCTACACCATAAATAAACCTCAACATCACTCTGCTCTGTGCTTCAGTTTATCTAACACCACCAGAGTTACCTAAAGGTCAGAGTCTTGTTCCACAAAATAGAACAATAAAAATTTACCAGCGTGGGTGGGGAGGGGGGGGGGGACGATGGGTTTCATGTTGCTCGGGATCTCAGAGGTCTGTAGACACAAAGGAGGTAGAAAGATTCAGGGAAGATTCTGAAAGTTCACACATCACCTCCGAGTCAGAGTCAGAGACAGAACGTTTTCGTTTAAAAGGTTGATCAGATGACGCCGGAGCTCCAATGAGAGTGAGAGAGAGAGAGATGAAAGAAGTGAGCGAATGATTCTGGCATGGAAGACGAGTACACAACTAAAACTTGCATGTTGACCAAAAAAGCTAAATAATCATCCTCAACTTAAATAGACAAACTAAGTGTGTTAATACACATTAAAAAAATGACTACGGTAAAAAGCAAATTCTGTGCCAGATAGCAAAGGGATGTCAATGTGGTGGCTCTGATGTATGGGAAGATGCCATGATGGTGGTTCTGGGACAGCTCAGTGGTTAAGGCGTTAGACTATGGTCTGGAAGGTCCCAGGTTCAAATCCCACACCTGCATGTTGTCCCAGTGGAGCCCTTGAGCAAGACCCTCATATAGAGACTATATAATGAAATACAAAAAATGTAAGATGCCCTGGATAAGGGCTTCTGCCAATAGTTAGTTAGTGTTTAAGGTGAAGACACCTTCTAACATCACTGCAAATGCATACAGCAGCGTCTCATCCAAGCATGGAGAACTCCTGCAAATCATTCACTGAGAGGGACTGTGGTGTTTTTTTTTTCTTCAGTCTGGCTGGAATGTGATTTATGAAATCTATTTGAGTCAACAAGTAGGAGAAATTGCGAGCACAAACTCAGATTGCAAACATCATCTTGTTCTGCACATCATGACCCAGCAAACAGAACAGAACGGCTCGGGCTTTAAAGACAAACAAAGTCTACAATGGCTTAACAGTGGAGCTAATAAATCCACCCAGAACACCAGATTAATGTAACACTGAGCCCTTATGATGCGTACTTAATGTCCCTCACCCAGCCAAATTACAAACACGCTGCGAACAATACCAGCACCGCGACTCTCCGGCCAGGTTTAAAGGAGTAATAAATCAAACACGGGGTGGGGGGGGACGGATGGAGCGCATGCACTCGGCTAAAATGTTTCAAATCTGCATGTCGAGGAATCGAGCTAAATAACTCTTTAGGTCTGTATACAGATATATAGATTTGCTGGACTACAGATTTGAAGCGCCTGTTTCTGCTCCTTCTATTCTGTAAATCCTAACTGGATTTAACAGAACACTGACATTCCAATGTCCTCTATTTTAAGGACAGGATGTCCTCATGTCCAGCTCTCAGCTTAATCACAGGAGTATGAATCAATCAGCAGACAGAGCTCCAGGGGAAAACTGACAGATCTGGAGCCCTTGTGATGCGATAAGCGGCTCAACACAGCCTCGGGCAAAGCTTGACCAGGGAGAAAGCAGAGGGTCCAACCAACGCGCTCAAAGCTTATCCACAGAAACGTAGCGCAGCGTTGCAATTTTACTTGTATCAAAAAGTAGAATGGTTACGTGAGGGAGGGGACTGCGATATGATAATGCAAATAGTCAAATATGATCATTAAAATTTTAAAGATATAACGACTACAATGATATTAAACATGTCATGGACAGATTGTTTTATGAACTGGACTCTACGTTATTCGCCAGACAGATGCGCACCCCATACCTGCATGTGACAATTTCCATCAACAGAGACTTGCAAAATAATCTTAAAAATGAGGTCATAGATTGTGATCCAGTGTAAAAATTATGATGTTGTAGTTTTACCAGATCACCCAGCCCGAGACCAGTCTTCAATCTGACACTTTTTATTACGTTTTATTTACTGAAGTTGGCAGATGAAAGAGATTTTGATCCAGGGATTGTTACCATAGAGATGGAGTTCAGTTGATGAACCTATCGTTCATCAGTCAGTATGTAAACTTTTACACAAACTTTTTACAAGTTGTATGCTTAACAACAAAATAGCTTTAACTGTATCTACATCTGACAGACAGACAGACAGACAGACAGACAGACAGACAGATATTTGCCTTGCTTTTGCTCCCAGTTTAAACAATCCTTAACCTTCCCTGATTGTACTGTAAGAGCCCACTTTTAAAATAATCAGTCTGAAATTAAATAATCAGACCCACATTCAGCGATTCGTATTTCATAAAGCAAACAGACAACAATTAAAATGTTCAAGCACAAATTAAATTGATGCTTAACCTACTTAATGAAATAATTTTTTAAATAACAAAAAAACTGTTTAGTGAGAAAATGCTTTTAAAGTGAGGGTCTTTGCTCTTTACCTTTTTCACACACAATTATCGTTAAGTGCCTTTTGAAAATGATAAAATAAATGATCACTTTGCAAACGCTTGTCCGTTCATTTAAAAGATGATGAAAGATGGTGTTTTAGAGCATCGGATCAGGTTAGGAAAAGTGTACGTGAATGTGCAGGTAAGTGTAATAAGATAAACAGAATTCAATAATTTGTCACATGTACCTTACAGCACAGTGAAATTATTTTTTCGCATATCGCGGTTAAGAAGCTGGGGTCAGAGCACAGGGTCAGACAGGATACAGCACCCCCTGGAGCAGATAGAGTGCCAGTGCAGGTCTTGAACCCCTGACCTTCTGATTCCCAGTAACCCAGTAACCCAAAGCCTTAACCACTGCTACCATATACAGTATAATACCTACTTGATACGACTGTGGGTTTTTTCCTCAGACACCAATGAGAGACCTGATGCAGTGCTGAGGTTAACCAGTAAGGACACACATCAGTGCTGTCACATCCCAACTCCAACTTTATCCAGTCTCAGTGGAAGTATTACAGTAGCCTGATCTCTACAACGTACTGTACCATAGGCACTTTTTTCTCCTGTTTGGGTTTTCATATTAATCTCCCACAAAAAGAATGTAAACAATATAACAATAAAGTCATTTCACTGTAACTTGCACACCGTACAGAATGTATGCGGTAGACATCACAGCTTGGCCTTCATCCAATTCCGGAGGTCAGTTTCCTGGACTGTGACACGCAAGTAATTTCAACAGGAAGTCTGGAAAATCAATTTAAAGTGTGTACACAGCGAGGATTACAGCGAGGAACAGTTCAGTGCGGTATATGTGGTATATGAGTATATTTCTGTCCATGAAGGTGAGTGAAATGACACTGGTGGGAGTGAGAGATGTGCTGTTCGTGCTGAAGATGAGGAAGCTTTCTGCATGGTCAGGTGTTTCTCCAGGAACACATTCCACATGAGACGCTGTGAGGGATTTCACCTGGACTTCAGAGCTCCTGAGTCTCTCTTTGGAGGGAACCGATGATGCTGCGCCTGAAAAACAAAGAGGACAGTGGAGGACAGGGGTTTCTCTGTTTCTCCTCAATATCAGGATTTTTAACCTTCAGCTGAAGACGAGACGCCACGTAGCACCAACATTAATCATTTCAGGACAGTGAGGAAGCCACTGTTTATCCTGTAGCTGCTATAATGTAAGTGATAGAAGAGATGGACTTGTTTTTTGGACTTTTCACCAACATTAAATGCTAAGTAGCTATAAATATATATGGCTTGTCGTTAATTAATAAATAATAATAACTAAAAAAAAAATAACTAATTGTTAGTGAACTGCTGTGATCTAAAACGCAGATGGTCTCATGGTCAATTTTTTAAAATTATTATTTTTTAAACATTAGCAACAAAACAGACTTCAATTTTGTACAAGTACCATGTTGTGGTATCTAGTTAAGCTTTAGTGAAATTCTACATCCTGTCCTTTGATAACGTATAATTAATTTACAATATGCGTGATAGCTGTTCATCATACACACACCTCGTGTTTAATCGGTGGAGCCACCTGTCAGCTGTCCTGATCACACACATGCATGTGCCTCAGCAACCCAAACCTTTATTCACTGGAGATCACATGTTAACTGGACTTGGCTGATCAGCTCTTGATGCTCTAATGGACATTTTACTTCATGTAGCAAAGACAAGGATGTACGGTATAGACAACAGTGGTACCAAATCATGTGTCCTATTAAGACTTTACAGAATTAATAAAACATCATTTGCAACAACAACAACAAAAAAACAAACATATTGGCTGTTGCTACAGTTAATGCTGACACTGGAGACTCCTTCCATCAAGAGATAAATTCATGTTCCCAGCTCGAACATGCAATCCAGACTACCGACGTGTGTATGTTTTCTATTTAAACACTCCAAAGCACCATCGTGGTTGCTGGCTGGGTGAAGGACAGGAAGTGTCCTGGGTGATTTTACATTAATATTTCATAAGCCTGAGGTCACTGCTTAAAAAGAGGAAGCCTCCTCATGGTTCTGTGATCATCTCTCTCTCTCTCTCTCTCTCTCTCTCTCTCTCTCTCTCTCTCTCTCTCTTTTCCAAAATGATCACAGCGAACACTCTGCTAACTGATTCCATTCAGATGCAGCCTGGCCAGCAGTGTTGCACTGGTGGAGCTGGTGCATTATGGGATTGGCTTCCGTTCTGTGAGCTGTAATTTAAACCCGCTCTTTTTGCTGGTGCTGGTTCCTCTCCATGTGCCACCTGCTGTTCTGCAAAAAGCAGACAGGAGCTCGTATTGTTTTGCCAAATGTTTATCACAGTTAAGCACCACAGGATTAGTGCAACAGGCCTGTTACTTTAATTAGAAGTGCAATTCAATTTGTGGATAAAGAGGAGACGTGATGCTTGTTGACTTCTCTCTAGGTTCTAGGACATTTCCAGCCTCAACTACGGGTCTGGAGGACCATCTGCTTTGGATTATCTTAATATGATATCAGCATCATCATATAAACAGATCAGTATTCATGTTTGTAAATGAAGCTGATCAGATTTTACCATACTGCTTGTTTGGTACAGTATAGTATGTCATTGTGTGTGTGTGTGTGTGTGTGTGTGTGTGTGTAGTACCGGCTCACAGTGGTCCTGTGTGTTACCGTCTGAGTCTAGTTCTATTCGTCGGTTATCCGTAACACAAATACGGATTAGACTGTTGGCTCTTCGGCTCTGAAATGTATTAAATTAAATTAAATTAAATTAAAAAGTTTCAGTAATTTTAGCAATTAACTTGATGAACCTGTAGTCAACGTAAATGTTGAACGTTCAGAGTAGATATAATCGCTAAACCCTGTTTTATCAGTGCTGGTAGCTTTTAGTTTGCGTGTGTGTGTAGATTAATGTGATAGCCTTGACATTTACTCCACAAACATGGGGATTATGGATTATTGAAAAGAGACTTAATCAAGTTGACTTTGGAGTGAGTCCAGCATTTCTTATAAAAATTCTGCACTATCACCCTTGAGATCGTGATGTTGTGCTGAATATCAGCCCAGCCATGTGAGTCTAGCCTGGGTACTGAAGAGTGGTTGCTCAGATGGTTTTTAGACACTGAGTTACCGAGTTGAAGGTTGATGATTCAAGCCTCGGATCCAGCAGTTTGCCACTGTTGGTCCCTTAATCTGCTTCAGGGGTTCTGTATCGTGGCTGATCCCAGCAATGCTGAGAGATGTAAAGAAAGATTTCCACTGTTCAGTAGCAAGTACAATGAAACTTAGGCACGCAAACACTGTGCCTCATAAATTTGTGCCTTAAGTAGTGAAATCTGGCAGGAAATTTTCCTTTGCATACGAAGCGTTTTTTCGGCACATGAGGAAATGAGTTGAGCCATTTAAAACTTGTTTACGTCAGTGGAAAGACATGCAAAGAAACTTTTTCTTTTTGCATTTTGTGCAAGATTTAGTGGCGACAAAGCACCATGGGTCCTAAGAATGTTAGCAAGGATGGTAGTTTATTATTAACAGATTTTGATTTGTTTCTTGGTTTAACTAGTTATTTTGCTCGGCCAACGCATATGCTTCAATGACTGGCAGAGCTGGCGACCAACAGTTAGTGTAATAAACAGGGGTGAAAGTGCTTTTTACTGGTACCATATAGCCAAAAGGAGAGGAGAATAAACCATGGAGGTGGAGGACAGTCCCGAGTAACTTGAGAGATTTCAACTTCATCTGGTTTAGAATATCAGCTTCCTGGTTTCTCGGGTTAAATCCCAACTAGCATTAAATGGAAAGCTATTGTGCTATGCAGGGTGTACAATCCCTTGTACCACACACCAAGTAGTGCTGTTGATCAGGGGTTAGAGAGGGATTTGGCAAACAGAACAGCACAGGTGGTTCAGAGGTGATTTAGATTGAATTAGAAGCGATTACTGAGGGGACAAAGAGTTGTGATCAGATGTGTGTTCTTGCAGGAGGTTAATGTGGGATTTGGCAGGAAGCTGTTCTCTCCTCAGCACTGCGGACTGTGCAGACCTACTTTCTCCCATGCCACGGCCGACAGTTATTGTAATTAACAGTTGTTAGAACACCTGTGCTGCAGATGATACATACTGTATACTGTAGTTAAATGTCTCAGTGCTGTGATGCTCTATATCGTCATTCATGTAAAATGTCTCTCGTGCAATCAGATTTCTCGGTCAGAACCAACTGTTGTATAATCTTTATTTAGATTATAACACTATGGGAAGCAGTGTGTCTCATAAAAGTACAAATGCATCCAATGCTTCATCATCAATGTATATAAATAAAAAAGTCAAAATATTCAAGGTCAGATTCAGGATGAATAAACACACCCAGCTGGAAATGATACATTACTTCAATGAACATTAATGTCCACATTTTTTCTTTACAAACAAAAGTAATCAGATTTATCCTAGACTGAAAATGGGCCACATGTTGCATGCATACATCGCATGATTAAAAAGCTAAACAATACTTCTATAGTCTAATGCAATGTTGGAAAAATCTTCTTTGTTCTTTGCAATTCAGATTTTTTTTGCAGTTTCACAACTCTGTTCTGTGAGCTTTCCCTTTCCGTATCTTTCTTAAATTTATTAGCATAAAGTACAACAACATTTATAGCATAAATGACATTTATTAGCATAAAGTACAAGAACAAAATATCTTCAAAGAGTAAAAACAAAACAGCAGACAAAAACACATAACTTTACAAAGGCAGCGACCAACTGAGCTAATTTTGAGCTCAAAAAGACACAGATGAAGCGGCGAGCAAACTTGAAGCTTGTGAAGGTGGAATAACTCAACACAAACACAACATGGCATTAGCATTCTGAGGAAGTGAAGCATTGCTTCATGCTGTGTGTGTGTTATTGATGTGAGATAAAAGTGTCATTTATCCAAATTTAGCTCCAGCTCACAGCTTACAGACTGTTTGTGCTTCACCAAGGATGCCAAATGAAATAAAATGTCTTAAATGCAGGCGATGGCAAGATGATGAATGACATCACAGAGGACACAAGGGCAATGGATGCTGTCTTCTGGTTATTTCCAGTCCTTGCTTCTTAGATCCAGTTTGGTATAGACTTGTGTTTAAGTGCAGAGGTGTGATGAGCCTTACAGCATTGCGCATGGACCTAATGGTAGTCGATACAAAGCCAGAGTCCACTGTTTTTCTTTTTTTCCAAGATTCCACCAACCAATTCTCCATTGTTTAATAACAGATGCCAGTTGGAGAATGAAGCCAGCCGAGTGCATATTGTCAAATTGCTCCTTATGATGCATCACAGGTGCAGTGTAGCACATGAAGAGAATAGCACTATCTACCCTCTTGCGCATTCATGAGCATACAGCTGCCCTGGATTGGATAGAGTTGTTTTGATTGACAGGGGAGCCAATACCTAAAGCAGGGATTCTTTAGCCCCTTGTCAGCTTGCCATTTGGTGTCGTCAGGGCAAGTGCTTTTCCGTTGTACATCCCTGGACCTGCTTTGAGATTAAAATCGACAACTGTTTTCACTTTGGTGGGTGACAGCAAGTCAGCACTCAGACTGTTTCTGTGGATCTACAGTAGTTGTGTAGGGCTGGTTAATTGCTTAAAATATCAACTGCATCCCAGCAATTATAGAAGAAAAGTTACAAGCTCAACATGTTCTAAAATTTTTGAAATTGTCATCCAGAGATCGGTTGGTGAGGATGAAATTGTATAGTGTTGTGCAGCGTCAGGGGTTATTCTTTCATTTGGGGTCAATAACTTTTCTTTAGAAGCTTGTCTATGAGACAGCAGCTATCAGGATGCTCTAACAATATTCATAGCTTGGTCTAGGGGTGGATTGATATAACAATCAGCCACTACAAAATTAGCTATCACAAGTGACACATTAAAAAAATCTTTGTTTAATATGGATATTTTGGTGTATCCTAAGTTAATATCTCAGGTCTACTTCCTCCACAATGACTGGGGCAACAGTGCAGCTGAGCTTATGAGTATATTTAAGATGGATCCTGTCTGACTTAATTATATAGCTAGACTAAAGGTGAAGAAGAATTGATCCAAAATTTTTCTCTGAAATGTAAAATCCTTCTGGGGGAACATGAGCACGTACAGTATCCTAGAAGTGATTTATTCCTCTTTTTCCTCATAATCAGCCTCAGTATCTGCTCACTATTGCCCCTGTTTTCCACTGGGTGATCAAAAACTGCTTTAAAGCAGGCTGTAAAGTGTATGACAGTACCTTCCTGCCTCGTTCAACCGGCTTCCTACATAAAATATGAGGATAAGGAAAATTTATTGATCATCACTGTGAAATAGAGCAGAATATAAAGTGAGTATTGTAAAAGGAAGACCTGGCGATCACAGGGTTTATGGGCGTATCGCTCAGGTTTGGGGGGCAGACAAGGATACTGGCACTGCTCTTGTAAATCAGACATGGGCGGTAATTACTAAACCCATAAACATAAGCATGAGTAATATTTTGGACATACTGTATGTGTTACCATGTATCTTTGACTTATAAAGAATTAAGAGGTAATTAAAGGTAGGAGATGGTGGAGTTGTGAGT
>JAAGKR010008749.1:0-29754 GCA_011419295.1 Clarias macrocephalus | reverse complement strand
GTTCATGACAAGTGTATATTGTGACAGCACTTGGCATGATCAATGTGTTTGTGTGTGCGTGTGCGTGTGCGTGTGTGTGTGTGTGTGTGTGTGTTCCATGCTTTTATCTCTAGTCATTCGAGTCTCTCTCTCTCTCTCTCTCTCTCTCACTGATGGATAACTCGTTTCTCTAAATGTTCAATAATAGCTCTGCTGCTGTCACACACACACACACACACACACACACACACACACACACACACACACACACACACACACACAATATGATGGCATATTCGCTCTTTGCACAGTTTCCACTTTCATTTAACGAGCACTTGTGAAGCTCAAGCTTACGTGCCCTATCCTCACACACACACACACACACACACACACACACACACACACACACACACACACACACACACGTGGCTGTAGTCAGGCAGAAAGCCTGAAATATTTCTCTAATCTCCCTGAGAGGAGAAAAGTGGCGCGTCTGGCGGGAAGCGTATCTCCAGCTGAGTGAGAGTTTCACACTCTGATGGTCCTGTTCGGAGTTTTATAAAGAGGCCACGCCATGCTAATGCTAAGCCTAATGTTAACGCCAATGGCAAAGCTAACACGACATGTTCGAAGAAAGTCGCCTGATACGTTACATGTATGCAGGGTTATGTTTGTTTTTTCTTTGATCATTAAAAAAAATCCCCTTAATCAGTGTATTAATAATCTAAATAAAGAGAATTATTAATAGTATAATACATTCAATCAATTAGTATCAAATGAATTATTTTAGTTCTCTGGGTACAATACAGATTGTGAAATGAAAAGACATGGCTTGGAAAAAAAAGCTTTTTTTTTCTTTGTGTGCGTTTGTGTTTCCACCCCCCCCCCCCCGCCCCCCAAAAATGTTTTTTTTAAAGAAAAGAAAATTTCAGATTTATTACAAAAATGCATATTATTTGATTCATTATTGTTTTAATTTAAATTGAAATATTAATAGTACAATATACTAAATTTTAAAACATAAAAATGTCAATTACATTGCGTTCAGGCATTTGGCAGACAGACTTATCCAGAATGACTTAGATTTTTATCTCATTACTCATCTGGTCATGTGAGGGGTTAAGGGCCGACAGTAGCAACAGTTAGTGTAATTAACAGGGGTGAAAGTAGTTTTAAATTCTTACTGCTACTACTGTGTGTAGCCAAAAGGTGATTAAAGTAAACCATGGAGGTGGTGGACAGTCCTGAGAAACTGACCAGAATGACTTTATATTATCACTTATTCCGCTTTAGAAGATCAGCTCCGTTAACTTGAATCCCAAAAGTGAACTGCTAGTGTGCTATGTAGAGTAGAGTGTACAATCCCTTGTTCCACATTCCACCTAGTGCCCTTAACTTTATAGCTCACAAAGCGATTACTGCAGAGACGTGAGGCGTGTTGTTTAAGACCACATAACGTTATCAGGTGTGTGTTGTTGCTGGAAGTGTTTCTGTGTTGGGTTGTGGATGTGGGTTTTGGCAGGCAGCTGCTCTCTCCTCAGTACTGCGGACTGTACAGACCCGGTGTTGTTTTGCTCTATAGTATTATCACCACTTGTGCAATGGTTCTTGTCCAATCATCTAGCTGTCAGTGCTATCAAAAAGGCTACTACAGTTTTGTACCGGAGCCTCCAATAACCAACTGGACTCCATATGAACTTAAACACGTCTCCTGTTACACTGAACTTCCAGCCTCCTAACACACAGTATGAGGTCAGATCAATCCCTGCTCTCCGTTATCACCCAGATGAGGATGGGTTCCCTGGTGAGTCCGGTTCCTCTCAAGGTTTCTTCCTGTTACCATCTCAGGGAGTTTTCAGCACCGTCGCCCTCGGCTTTTGATTCATACACATTTTCACACATTTCCATCACTTTATTTTGATTATGTGAGGCTGCTTAGTGACAATGAACACTGTAATACGTGCTATACACATAAAACTGAATAAAATACAATTTAATTGAAATTTAGCAGTTAGCACTTAAAACCAGACAGGTGACACATGGATGCTAGGAATAATTTGTTTAGTTTGTAAGGTTAAAAAAAAGAAAAACGAAACATTCAATTAAATTAAAAATATAATTAGTGTTAGTTATTTGATTTTTTTAAAACAAAATGTTAATAGTGAAATATTGTATAAACAATAAAGAAGCCAAAAATTCAGCTTCAGTTTATCACTGCCAATTTGCTAATACCAGTCACATACTAGCTCGAATCATTAGAAAGTAGGAAGTAGTATAAAAAACAATTGTTCATGGAATCATTCAATATTATGAAAAGGCATCTGAATGTTTATTAAGTCCATATTTAAACTTGAAAACGCTGTTCTTCAGACAGACAGTTCAGTATTAAGATTAAAACCAGCTCACTGGTGACAGATTCAAACGCACCCAAGTGACTCGAGGTTGAATTAAGAGAATCACATTAGCGCTTCGTCTCCATACGCGCTCTGTTTGCCGCCGTTTCGGCAGATTAAATGTCGCTCAGACGATGAGATTTGTTTGTTCATGGCAGTAGAAGGAAGACAGGAGAGTGATTAATTTAATACATCACATGATGACCCGAGGGTCGGTCTCTCTTATTGCTCTGTGTGCTAATAACACTAATGCTAACGCTTCATAACAGACGGATGTCTGATGCCTCACTTCTCCTCTGTCTCACTCACTCCTTCGTCTATGTAGTTAGAGTAACTAACCGAGAGAGAGAGAGAGAGAGATGTGAGTAACGTTTTGGCAAATAGCAAAGAGATTAGCAGCGAGGTATACTTATCAGAGAATGAGCAAGAGATAAAAAGAGAGAGACAGAGAAAGACAGATGGAAATTAAAAGAGAGATTAGCAGTGAAAGACAAATGATCCAAAATAGATTAGTACAGAAATAGTACGCAGAGACGTTGCGATTAGCAGGGATATTAGCACAGAGATTAAAAGAGATGAACGATATTAGCAAAGATTGTAGCAGAGAACATTAAATAAATATCAGAAATAGAGTGAGATTAGGAATGAGTTTGAGATGAAGATAAAAAAAAGAGCAACAGACAGGAGACAGAAGAAGTCGGTTAGCGAAGAACGACTAGCAGGGATAAAAATTAGCAAGGAGAGAAAAACTAGGGAAGGGGGAGATTAGCAAATAAAAACATTGGATACATACAGAGATGAATAGAGCGTAATCAATTAGTGGAAATAAGATATTAACAGGGACACGGAGAGAGAAAGAGATTAGCAATGTTTTGTGAAAAAAAAAGAGAAATAAAGACAAAGGGGGATTAATAGAGATTAGCAGCGAGGTCACAAGAAACACAAAGTAAGCAGAAAGAGAGATATTAGCAAAGGTTTAGGCAGAAACTTAGACTAGTTTATAAAACTAGTGACGTTTGTGTGGAAAAAAGTAAAAGTCAGAAGTCAGATTAGCAAAGAGGGATTAGCGGGAACTCATGTTAACAGAGAGAGAAGAACTAGGAAAGAGAGAGAGATTAGTATAGAGATTAGCAAAGATTAGCGAAGAAAACCTTGGATACATAGAGATTAATAGAGAGTAATCGATTAGCGGAGAGAGAGATTATCAAAGAGGTCGCGAGAAACGCAAAGTAAGCAGAAAGAGAGATTTTAGCAAAGATTTAGTCAGAAACGTTGACTAGCAGAAAGTTTGTGAGGAAAAAAAGGAAAAAAGCAAAATAAATATTAGAAGCAGAGTGAGATTAGCAAAGAGAGAAAAAATTAATTGAGGGGAAAATAATACAAAGTCAGAAAGCAGAAAACGTCAGATTGGCAAAGAGGGATTAGCGGGAAAGCGTGTTAGCAAAGATAACCAGGCTAGCAAAGAGAAAGAGATTAGCAGAGAGATTACAAATAAGACTTTGGATACATAGGTTAATAGAGCACAGTTGGTTAGCATAAAGAGGGATTAGCAATATAAGCGATTTAAAATATTAGCACTGAGATAAAAAAATAAGATGAAAGTCTGAGAATAGACAGCGGAATTCTAAATTAGCGGAAATATCGTAAGGTTAGTAAGAAGACATACAAATTAGCAGGGACAATGAACAGAGAGGGATTAGCAAGAGGAGATTAGCATAAATGCATGTTAGCAAAGAGAGCAGGAGAAATATTGGCAGAGAAAACTAGCATAGTTGTAGATTCTATAGCGAGATCGATCGATTAGCAAAGATGGAGAGGAGAAGAGAAATTTAGCTTAGCAGCGACGCATTAGCTAAAAAGAGGGAGAGAAAAAAAGCTAAGCTAGGAAATCAGGACTAGCATTAGCATAGAGATTAGCAGTGAGAGTTATAGAGCATAGATGTTCGTTAGCATATACACGGTATACAGAATTGTTTAGGGGAAGACAGAGAGACATGTAAACTGGCCGTTTTATTAGGAACATTAGCTTGTTCATACAGTTATCATCAAGCGCTTTAGCTAAAGTTCACGACTATAACCAAGAATCGCAAGTAGGATGAGGATGTGATGTCAGAATCAGGCAGAGAGGGGTCATGTCTGACTCCGCCCCTTCCTGCGGTCAAGGTAAACTTTTACTACATGTGTGTTACAAGCGCATCACATCATCAGTGTCCTTCTGGATATTTAGCCAAGGTTTACACACACACACACACACACACACACACACACACATACACACACACACACACTGGACTGTGTTGTTCAGGGTTATATCTGCTGTCTGAGGGTCCTGAGGCTCGTATAGGCGTCGACTGCAGGTCACGCGCCCACGTTTACGATCTGTTTAACGAGCAGCTTTAATATCTTCGTAAATCGCTTTCATTTAAATGAGCGTGGTTCGCCGATTCACGCGGCAATAACTATTTTATTTTAGTTTTGTTTAAGATCCATGCCGGCTCCTGCAGCGTCTTAATAACGGCACAGACGCTTACGATGAGGATGAGGAGCTGCTGACACGCTGACGTGTCGTTCTCGTTGTTGTTGTTGTTGTTGTTGTTGTTGAATCAGATGGTGTATAAAAAATGTAGTTAAAAGTAGAAACATTCAGGTTGAGCAGAAAGACTCGTGTGTGAAAATGGCTGACTTTTAAAATTAAATCCTGCATTCACACACATACACACACGTCATAAGACAGAGAGAGGGTGGAGTACACCGAGAGACAAGAGGACGTGTACGAACACTGTTGACTCCGGGGAAAAGCTGCTCAGGGAACAATGAGATGAGGAACTGAGATACGATGTACTGTGTGTGTGTGTGTGTGTGTGTGTGTGTGTGTGTGTGAGTGTGTGTGTGGGCTGAAGCTGCTGATGGTTCTGATTTTGGGGAAGAGAAAGAGAGAGAGAATGAAAACCAAAGAAAGAGTTCTGGACACATGGGGATGTACAAGAGGACATTGATAAAAAAAAAGACATAAAGAAAGAAAGAATTCTGAAGACTTGCAAATGTACAAGTGAGCATTCTTGAAAGAAAGCAAATAAGGAAATAAGGAATTCTTGAGACATGGGGATGTACAAGAGGTCATTATCCAAAGAAGGCAAAGAAGTAAGAAAGATACAGTAGAAAGAAATAAGAGGAGGAGAAGATTCAAGAATGAAAGAAGGATGGATAGAGGAAAAAAAGAAGAAAAAAAGAAACAAAGAGGAAACAGATGAAACAAAGTAAAACTGTCTGATTATGATAGAGGAGAGATTTTTAAAGAAGAGGACATTATTGAAAAAAGAAAGAAAGAAAGTTTAGTGAAACAGTAGAACTCTAACGGTGATGGAGACACAGAATGTGATGTGTTTCAGTGTTTGATGATGTAATAAAAAGTGTTTTTTTATTTTTTTTAGTGTTCGTCACGCACGTTGGCGTCAGCAGAAGCGACGGCGTCCCGCAATTACAGAGCCGTAAATATTTGATGAGGCGTGAGAGCGGTCAGCTCGGCTTTTATCCGAGGTTACTGTTTCACTCATCCTGATCGATAAAGCCATCACGGCATCATTTTAAACCGCCACTTATTGACTGGTCACATGATCATCCTTTAAAAAGCTCGGAGCAGAGGTATTACACTCTGTCACGCTGTGTGTGTGTGTAAATATCAGTTAATGAGTAATATTAGAAGATGTGTAACAGACAGACACAGTAACAGAGTGAGACAGCAGGTTGTGTGTTTATGCAGGTGTGTCGTGCCGCAGTTGACTCGGGCCATCCTGAGAGTTTTTATTGTCCAGAAGCCAATTTTTTTTCTGGTCTCTATGGAGACAGAAACACAGCAGGACAAAATTACCACAATTTGACAACTTTTTGTGAAAAGACAAAGGACATGTTGTCCCCTGTGCCTTCTCTTACAGATTCTCTGCCCGTCCTCACCTGCTCCCAAAGACACTCTGTCCACCCTCAGCTGTTCATAAAGACATCCTGCCTTCTCCCACCTGCTTCCACTGCCACGTCCAGTGAACTCATTCCATGATAGTTCATTCACTGGTGCAGAATCTCCCTCACTTCCATCTAATCCTACGCCATCTGAACACCATCAGACCCTGTTATCATACTCTGACTCAGTAACAACTGGTCACACCACAATACCCTGTTAGTGAGTTATTATTAATGAGTTAACTTGAATTCATAATGAGTTCATTTGGTTGGATTTCTTGGTAGATGTTACCGTAACTTCAGAAACTCTGACTACACCCTAGGAACACCTAACACCATCAGGACCTCTTATCATACGTTCAGAACATCTGACAACACCATCAGAAACTCTGGTCACACCCTGTAATCTCTTACCATACCCTCAGAACCTCTGGCTACACCCTCAGAACGTCTGTACTACAACCTCAGAGCATCTAACACCATCTGCAGAACCTACTGCAGAACCTAGTACCAACCCCTCAGAACATCTACTCACACCCCATAACCCTACTAGTGAGTTAATATTAATAAGTAACTTAACTTACACTCAGAACCTCTGATCACACCCTCACCACCTAGTGCCGAACCCTCAGAACAACAAGTCACATCTCAATAACCTTTTAGTTCAGCCGTATGACCTCTGAACCCACTTCTAGTCCCACCACTGCCATGAGCTCTACAAGCACCTCACTTACAGAAACAAAAAAGCCAAGGGAGAGCGAAGAGAAACTCATTTCTCAGGAGCAAGATAACTTTACTTTGTGACGAGGTTATCTGGGTGAATTTCAACTCTGCAAATTCAGAAACCTTGGAAACAAGCACCAGCAGTGGTTCCTACATTCACACTCCCTTTCATTGTCTGGGTATCATCCTCCCCTTCTTTCGCTTCCGCTGTCTCTTTAGACCGAAAACATCTTTCAGGTGCATCGTTTGTAGTTAGGTCCCATGGGAGTTGTGTCCTTCGGTGTGGTCTGCGGTTACACTCATTCTTCTCACAAGAGGAGCCCTGACCTCTCAGCTTGTTATCCAAAACACCAACAGCGGTGAGGATCAGACAGGAACCATCCCACACATCTCCAAACCTCAAGTCTCGCTTTTCACATGTGGAAGCTGCCTTTCATCTTGTTCTGCATATGTGTGTGTGTGTGTGTGAGTGTGTCGTCAGGTCTCCCCCATGTATTCAGTGCTTATATTGGCTCAGACTACGGCTGATCCGTTTGCTCGGAGTGGTTTTCCGTTCTCACAGAAAATAAGAAATTGAGGTGTGTGTGTGTGTTGCTACGGTGCCAAATAAGCCGATAGATAGAGGCAAGGCAAAGCATAGCTGTCAGCAGATGTATGTCAACAGAACAGAGAGAGAGAGAGAGTGTGAGAGTTGGGGGAAAAAATCAGTATGTCTCCCCCATGATACTGATGATGGCACGTTGAAGCTGAGTGCGTGAAGATATTTAAAGCTCCACTGTCAGCGTCACGGCACGAATAACACACACACAGTACGAATCAAACACTTTTGTGGTTTGTCCTTCATCTTTGAGCCAATGATATATTAAAAATTCCGTGATGAAAAGCGAGAGACGAGATGGAGATAAACACGATGAGTCTGTCCAGTCGTTCTACTAGACGGCAGTCAGACAATATGCTACATTAAAAACAAATATACTGTATCTATCAAGCCAACGTGTCATATTTTAGCTGTCACTCCAGTCCTTAAT
Source organism: Clarias macrocephalus (assembly GCA_011419295.1). NCBI lineage: Eukaryota > Metazoa > Chordata > Actinopteri > Siluriformes > Clariidae > Clarias > Clarias macrocephalus. The sequence goes on along the minus strand of JAAGKR010008749.1, from coordinate 21,677 downwards.
AACCGTATGTGGGCTTGGCTTAATATTCAACCTCTTGATTGACAGCACTTGAGCACTTTTCTGGAAGGAGTCTTCAGTGTCAGAGAGACTAGTGAGGAAAGATGACATGGTATAGAGTAAGTAAGAATGGGAACCTTCCAGCAGATGAAAGCTGATGGTGTGACAGTTCTGCTTAGGACCTTGGAACTTCCTGCAACTAAGAAAGATCTCAACAGCTCCGGCTGGTGCTTTCGAGTGGCTTGTCACTTCATCACACCCGAGATTCGACAGGCGAGGTCTTTAGACCGGTGTTTTTGACTCGATGTATTGAGAGGGAGTGAAGGAACAGGGCTTTTTAACTCAATCTGTTTCTTCAAGGTGATACGCCGTACTTTATCCTTCCGGGATTGACTAAAGCGAGAAGAATGACCATGACTCTCCGTCCAGCCCTTTGTCAGTTTTAATGTAGTCCTCTTTGCTTTCCTCTTCTCTTTATCACATTAAAAAGCTTTTTAAAAGCACTCTTCAGTCCTGATGGCTTTGCTTCTCGTTATTTCCATCAGTGTCTGTGTTGAATCGCTGCTTCATTACTTATTAAAATCCCCCCCGAAAAAGACCTTGCTTTAGTTCTTTATTTACTTTATGATGTTAATGTTGGAAGTGGAGACTGAATCAGCATTCACAGAACCGAGAAGTGTGCGCATGTGTGCCGTAGCCTACGGAGTACTGAAGTAAAAGTGGAAGTCCTCCATTTACGTGTGCCGTTGAGTAAAAGTATAAAAAGTTCTCATCTTCAAATTAGCTTAAGTATCAAAAGCACAGGGCTTGTAGTAGTTCACAGAGGACGAGGTCAGGGGCAGTGTTTTCTGTGTGTGTGGAGGTATATCTCTCTCTCTCCTTCCCAGTTGCTGTTGTCACCACTGTCTGAAACCAGCTATGTTATGAAGCACGTCTCGGAGAAACGTCAAGTAACGAAATTACACATAATAGTCAGCAGGTGGTGAAAGTCCTGCAAATACATCTAGGCATTTGGCTGACACCCTTATCCAGAGCAACTTTTTCTTTTGTATTTCATTATGCAGTTGAGGGTTAAGGGCCTTGCTCAAGGGCCCAACTTGGCAGTCGTGGGATTTGAACCCGGGACTTTCCAAACCGTAGACCAATGCCTTAATCACTGAGCTATCCCAGTCCAGCAAAAATGTAGTGAAGTAAAAGTACAGGTATTTGCTGTACTATGTAGCGAAGTAAAAGTAAAAAGTATCGTCTAATGAAACTACTCAAGCCATGTGCAGATACATAAAATATGTACTTTTAGCTTTCACCTTTGGTGGCCTGATATTCCCATCGGCAGGCTTGATCAGCGGCCTTGTGGATAATACAGTGGATTAATGGATACCACTGTTGCTTCTTGTCTTTGTTGAGAGTTTGGGGTTCGGAACTCACCTCTGGTCTGTGTGCACGTACTGTATGTTGTCCCTGTGTTTCGAGGGTATAATCTCACACTCGAAAGACATGCGGTGAGTTACATTTCCATATGTGTGATGGGTTGTACCTTCAGAGTAACTTCAGATAGGTCCTGGAGTCTATCGCAGGGGACTTGGGGCATGAAGTGGGGTATAACCCAATCATAAATACACTAAAGGTCTTTTGGAAACACCAGTTAGCGTCATGTTTTTGTAATATTTTGGAATACCCGGAGGAAACCCGCCAAGCACAGGGAGAACATGGAAGTCAGGACTCAGACCCTCGACCCTGGAGCTGTGAGACCACAGCGCTAACCACTATGCCACCTTGCTGCTCCCTAAATCTTGCCTGGGGCACCTGAGACGATTTGTGTCATATGTACCTTCATGGACGATAAAATGCCTCGTCTCTGAACCAGTATCTAGAATTCTTGCTAACTTTGTTTCATCCTCAGTGTGTGATCGCTTTGTCCCTGGTGTCCTGGGTTCTTCACGTCTTCAGTAACGGTGAAGCAGTAGCAGAGACAACCCCAGAGCTTGTGTCCATTTTTAATAACCTCACACACACACACACACACACACACACACACACACACACACACACACACACACACACACACACTTCTTTGGCTCAGATGAGTCATAGGCTGACATGTTTGAAGACCTGACAACTTTCCTCGAGAGGGAGGACAAGGTTAGGGGGCAGTGTGTATGTGTGTGTGTGCAGGGGGTCCCTCTCTCTCCCTCTCTCTCTCTCTCTCTCTCTCTCGTTCATAGACAGACGCAGACTGACTCCTCACCAGAATTTTATTGTCCATTTGAGTGGCTCTCCGAAGGCAGAAGTGTGCACGTCATTTTCAGACGAGTGCAGTTTTATCCCTTTGGCAGGAGCTTTTAGTGGCCAATCCAGGAAGATGAAGGACCTGGATAAGCTGTGATTTAAGCTCATGAACTGCTTTTCAATAGCGCAGAATTTGATTCGCTGTGGTTTTGTACATTCCTACACCTTCAGTATCCTCACAAAAGCTTGTGCAGAAAGTTTCGCTTCAAATATTTCCAGATTTCCATAAACACAATGATGTGTTGCGGCGTATCATTTACATGAGGACTATACACTTATATAACATAACAAGCCAACTCTGGCAGGTCAGTGAGACTCCCACACATCTTACTGCTTTACTAAATATAGGACAGCATAAAGATATTCTGTGTGACGGTGTTTATGGGTGTGTGTGTGTGTGTGTGTGAGGGAGAGTATTTAACTCTGTTTCATAGGAATGTAATGCTCTGGAAAAACAGGCAAGAAACACAGTAGGAAAAGTCCTGAACACAGCCAATCGAGCGAATTGTGGGTTGCCATAGAAATTAGAGAGCGAGTTACAGACAGAAGGAGAGAGAAAGAGAGAGGGAGTGTGTGTGTGTGTATATGTGTGTGTGTGTGTGTGTGTGTGTGTGTGTGTGTGTGTGTGTGCATGGGAGGAGGGAGAAGGGGGTACCCATAGCAACAGAAGCTTTAAAATAGCTGTGCAATGGCCTGCTCGGGCTGCTGGAGGTGATGCACATCTGCACACCTCTTCTCCATCAAGGGCCCCGAAGAAAACAAATCACTCTCCTTCAATCCTCGCTTCCTTGTCTCATTCACACTTTCAGTCTTGTAGCTATTAAACCTGAATAAACCTGAATCAGGATTCCCTGGAGATCGTATTTGCTTCTTACCTCCAAATGCAGATGTTCTACCAAAAATCTGAACACTTCTCCTTAATCAAGATGCCAAGAAACCACTTTCATAGGACAGAAGGTTGTCCTCCCATACGCCACTTTCTTCCAGTCCTTATAGCCTAAATGCTGTTTTACAATGAAGATAACATACCTTCACCTCAAATTATCCGTTTCTGTATGTACCACACACACACACACAAAGCTTCCTTTGTTTTCAATCCAAAATGTTTATAACTTGAGAAAGTCAATGGTAGTCCAGCGGGTTAAGGCTGTGGGAAACGGTTCAGAAGGTTGGAGGTTCATGCCCAAGCGCCACCATTGTTGGGTCCTTGAGCAAGTCCCTTAACTCTTCAGGGGAGCCATGTTAAACCTTACCCTTCACTCTGAACTCAGACTCCTTCGATGGATTTAGCAAAGAAAAGCTTCTTCTTATTAAAAAAGTGGGATTGGGATTTGATGTCACAAGCTTATTTTAGGGACAGTGATGGCTTAAACGGGCCCCTTGATTGGAAGGTTGAGGGTTCAAGCCCCAGCACTACCAAGTTGCGACTGTTGGGCTCTTGAGGAAGGCCCTCAACCCTGTCTGCTCAAAGAGGCGCTGCATCCTGGCTGACATTGTGCTCTGACCCCAGCTTGGTAACTGTAATATGCAAAAATAATTATATTAAACATGATTTATCACATGTACCTCTGAACATTGTGCTGTATGGTACATATGACAAATAATTGAGTCTTAATCATAACAACTTTGTCAGTCCTCTGGCAAAACTTCCAAATAAGTCATGCGTCATTGTATCACTTATCCTGTGTGGGATTGCAGGGATCCTGGAGACTGTACTGGGGAACTGACGGTGGAGAACATTGTGAATGGAGGGCCAAGCCATCGCTGGACACACACAGTTATAGTTGTAAATTACAGGCAAATTGGAAATGACAATCAGGCTACTGTAAATGCCTTTGGACTGTTGAGGGAACCCAGAGTATGTGGATTAAACCCCCTAAAAACTCTACTCACACACAGCACCAGAGGCAAGATTTGATCCCCCACCAATGCCGGTGTTATGCTAACATCATTTGATTTAATACAATTTGTAAGAAAAGCCACATCTGCCCTCTCTACAACCCATCACCGCACATGTTTTGTGACCTTTCACCAGTTGGATCAGGTCAATGATGAGGGGGTCTGAAAATCTAAGGCTTACTGATGCAGAGTAATGGAAAGTGTGTTTCTTGTTTTTCCTCCCCATCCTGAGGCACTGAGATGTGAATGGTGTTGTCACGCTCCTACAGAGCAGTATTCACACGGTAGCAGCAGAACGTGTTGGCCAGGAGACTTATTAGTGTGCACACCAAGCCTCCCTTCACATTAAGAAAGAGAGAGAGAGAGGGATTGCACGAAGTCCATTTCGGAAAAAAGAAGCGGAAAGTGAAGTAGCCAATGAAGCATGATTTCACACACACACACACACACACACACACACACACACACACACACACACACACACACACACACACACTGTTGTCAATGAACAAATGTAGAAGAGTGCAGGATTTGTGCATGCGCATGGCAACCTTCTAAGCCTCTCACTCTCTCTCTTGTGGGAATACTGATGACTGCGACTCTAAGCAGCCCTTGTTTGAGATGCTGTGCTCTCTCTCTCGCTTATAACTCACAGTTTGCTCAAATTGTTTCTCTCACTCTCTCTCTCTCTCTCTCTCTCTCTCTCTCTCTCTTCAAGATTCTACTTCTCTCAGTATTGAGTGTGTCCCAGCAAGAGGTCCTGATTACTATGACGCCTACTGTGACAAGGCATAAATAGAAGCCTATAAAAAAACTGTGTGTGTGTCTTAGTGTATTATCGATCTGTTGTCAGTTTATTGGGTCTATCGATGCCCGCCGTTGGTTCTGGAGAAACTCTGGGTGTGTGTGTGTGTGTGTGTGTGTGTGTGTGTGTGTGTGTGAGGGACATAAAATCTGGTCTACTCTGCCAGATCCTCAACTTTGTATTGATTATTGGCCAGCGTGAATTTTTTTTGCCTAATCAGTTTGATTGCTCTATAACGTTCCTAGTTATAGATGCTTGGATCTTGGCCCTTAGTGGTTTCCCTAGGTGTGTTCTTTTCTTTTTGCATGTGGAGTGAAATTTTACAAAGTTACCCAATCAAAAGAGAAGCAACAGCAACTTTGATAATGAACTTCAAAATGAAATCTGGGTCAAAGTGAGTTTTAAAGTAATCAAAAATACCCCAATAATATGAGCTATTATTTATTCCTATTACATAGAATATGTAACTACTTGGTCACGTAGAGTAAGATTAAATTCTGTCTGACTCTCCCTGGGGTTCTTTTGGCAGCCCACATCTCTATCACCATCCCATCCCTAAAGGGTCCATTCCTATTCCCATAGGCACCAATTTCATTCCCATCAAATCCCTGCAGGCTTCATCTCAACATATAACATAACCTTCACAGGCTCTAATATCTTCCCTTCCCGTTATCATGCAATTGCATCTTTTCTCCATCTTTATATTCTTCTCCACACACATGCTCTCCAAACTGACCCCATCCTATCCCTGCAAGCTTTATCTCTTTCCCTATTCCATAAGCATAACCCTCCCATTTCTATGTGGTTCTATCCCACTTTGCATGGACACTTGCCAGGTGTCTACCCATTCTTGGGTCTTCTCTACCATGGCTCCACCCCATTCTTTTAGGCTGCATCGCCACACCATCAAGATCTCCACCTTCACGCCATTCCTGTGGGCCAGATCTCCACCCCATCCTCGAGGGCTGTCTCTTTACACCATCCCCATGGCCGAGATCGGCCCCCATCCTTGTAGACCGAATATCCACATCCAATTCACTGAGATCACCTGATCTCCACCAACTCCTTGTAGGCCCCACTTCTGTACCTTTCCTGGGGGGCCAGATTTTCACCCATCCTTGCACTCCATCTCTACACCATTCTCATGGTCCAGATCTTCACTTTATTCAGCTAAGTCTCATTTACACCTTATTCCCGCCCCATTTTCTTTCCATTAATCCACGTCCATCTCATCTCCTTGCATCCCATCTCCACACCTTGTACCTATGAGCCAAATCTCCACCCCAGCCCTGTAGACCCAGTCTCACTCCATCACTTTAGACGCTATCACCGCCCATTCCCAATAGACACTATTTCCACTCCATCTTCAAAGACCTCAACACATTCCCTTGTTCTCTATCCTGCTAATTTAATTTAACCTTTTCTTTCTGCAAGGTCCATCTCCATCCCCATCATATCCTCACAAGCCTGTTCTCTCTTCAAGCCCCATTCCTCCAGGCTCTGATTCCGTCCTCAACCTATTGTCTCACTGTATGAAGATTTATCACTGCTGTAACATTAACCTACTTGCTCTCGCAAACGATTTACGCTACAAATTTGTTCATAATCAGCTTGATAAATGAGGCCTGTTGTTTGTTGACATATCCATTATACATTTTTGGTCAGTTTAAAAGAAAGCATATCTAGTTTTGTTTAAAATGCACTCATATGATTTTAAAGAATGGTCTTTTTTTTTCTTTTCTTTTGAGCCCATGCTTATATATGTTATTATTTTTACGCTAATGAATAATTAGTGTACAGTAGATTTTTATGTCATTCTTTCATTTCAACACTCTTTCTCAGACACTTTCCCTCTCATATACAGATATTACCCACAATGCCTGACCCCTGCAAGACACACAAATCCGAAGCCACCCGGAGTCACTAAACCCTCATTTGGAATAGTTAATAGCTATGAACCATGTGCAATTTGCCTTTCAATTGCTATCTGTGTACATTTATTCACTCGCTAATTACTCGTTAAGTAATAATGATGAGCTCCCAAACACGCTCTGTCTGCAGGCCAGCAGCGGCGCTCACGTTCCGCATCCAAGCTGCCCCTGGCGCAGGCGTTTATTGGTTTGTGTATTTATTTACTCGACTGGTAATGATGTTCGAACACTTTCTCCAGGAGCGAATAACTAACGGCTCAGTGAAAGAGAGAGGGGGAGGAAACGATGCACTCATTCTTTTTCTGAATAACTTTTCATGGCCATCATATTTTTCCTCTCTGGGGAATTTGCATAATACCTCAAGTGTTTGCATTTGTTGGCTTCGCTATAAATTGGAAGAGGAGAAGGCAGGAAACTGAGCATCTGACAAGAAGAACAGTGTGTGTGTGTGTGTGTGTGTGTGTGTGTGTGTGTGTGCGTGTGTGGGTGTGTGTGTGGGGGTTGTGTATGTGCATTTAAATCAAGTGTGGTGTTTACATATAAATGTGTGTGTAGGAAAGGTAAACAAAAGTAAACAATCCCGACCAACATGCAGTGCACCATTTCCAAGAGAAACAACGCAGGCTCCATCTCCGGCTCCATGGGCCATTAAATAAATACACTTTAAAATAAAATAGATAATGTGGGAAGAAATATCAATAATTAGAACACAAAACACAGCTTGAAAATAAAACACCAGAAACCAGACATTACAGCGATAAAATATGCTTATATGATCATATGCATCTTGCATATAAACAGTTTGACTGCAAAATGAGATAAATCCATTTCTGCAGTTTTGAAAAAAAACAACAACAGTTTTTGGAGGGGGTTTTAAGCTGCAAAAGGATAACAGGTTGGTTGAGAATATCTTCTTTTTGAGTCACATGTGCTTTAAAAGCTCAAATGCCAAAATATGTCAAAATTGTTTTGGTTATATAAGTGTGAATTTGGTGTGATTTTGCAAAACACTATAACTCCACCTCCCACAGTTTTGGCACAATGGATAAATCAGCCTGCAGTTGTGTTTGTGGTTATTTTTAAATATGCCGAAATATGTTGGTTAAACTTTAATAGGACAAAAAAAAAAAAAAAAAAAAAGCAAACTCAAGCTTTGATTGTGATTTTGTAGTGATTCAGACAGAAAGTAGTAGCAGCAAATTAGATTTTAAAAAAAAGTATTGAGATTTGTTGCACACAAACACTTTTATAAGCAATACCAAAACTTCTGCTTACGGCATCACTGGCCTTGTCATCAACTGTACCAGTTTTGGTTTTCATTTTTCTTTGATATTTTTACCTATTATGCAAAAAATCTTGTTTCTCTCCCGTATAGACATTCGGGTGTATCTCAGTGTGCATCTACAAACTAAAAATGCTAATATAAACTGCTTGCTTTTTGTCCTTCTTTCATTTTTGTACTGTCTGGGTGCAGCATGTTGCTCTTCTCTATAGGTGAAAGAGAATTTGATGTATGAAAAATGCATTATCTGAGTTATTTCAGATGGGCATTAACACACACACACACACACACACACACACACACACACACACACACACACACACACACATACACCTTGTTCCAAATCATTATGCAAATTGGATCATAAACATTAAATGTTTCGTTTTTAAATTAAACTCATAGATGGTTTTGCGTCTCAGGGCTCTTTGGATCACTGAAATATGTCTCAGACACCTGTGATAATTAGTTTGCCAGATGAGCCCAATTAAAGGAAAAGTACTGAAGAAGGTCATTATTAAGCAGGCCACAGGTTTAAGCAATATGGGAGAGAAAAAGGATCTCTGCTGCAGAAAAGCATCAAATAGTGCCATGCCTTGGTATGAAAACATTAGATACTTCACGAAAACGTAAGCGTGATCATCGTACTGTGAAGACATTCGTGGCTGATTCAGGGCACAGACGGGTTTGTGCAGATAAAGGCAGAATGAGGAAGGTTTCTGCCAGACAAATTCATTGGATTAAGCGAGCAGCTGCAAAAATGCCATTACAAAGCAGCAAAGAGGTATTTGAAGCTGCTGGTGCCTCTGGAGTCCTGCGAACCTCAAGGTGTAGGATCCTTCAGAGGCTTGCACTTGTGCCTACACCTTCTTGTAAACAGTCTTGTTTACTGATGAGTGTCGTGCAACCCTGGATGGTCCAGATGGATGGAGCAGTGGATGGTTGGTGGAAGGCCACCATGTCCCAGCAAGGCTGTGACGTCAACAAGGAGGTGGCGGAGTCATGTTTTGGGCTGGAATCATGGGTAGGCCCCTTTTAATATGACCTCCTAATGCTGGAAATTCAACAAAAGCCCATTTTCGGTTCTTTACAATCTGTAAAATGTTTTAACTCTGTTGTGCTTACTATTTGGAAAAGTGCATTTTCAGTTTGTTATTTTTTAAATAAATATTATTATTCATTAATTATATAATGAATAATATATAATATATACTATATATATACATACAGTGAAACCTCGGATTGCGAGTAACACGGTTTGACAGTGTTCCGCAAGACGAGCAAAGATTTTTAATAAATTTTGACTTGAAAAACGAGCAAGTCTTGGTGCCGAGTATGATGTATGACGCATGTGCTTTTGTTTTGACACAGAGCGTCATGTGATCACAACTGAGCCAATGATTTTTCTCTCTCTTGCACTGCGGAATTGTGGGTAATCGTCTCCCCTGCTGGGTCTTAGTGCTCATCTCTCACTGGTTTAATCAACATCTCTCGCTCTGTTTCAGCATGTCTCCTATGTGTGTGTGCATGCGTAACTTGACACACACTCTCTCTCCTTTACACCCCCCCTTCCTGGCTTCACACACACATACAGACAAACACACGCTGCTCTACACAGAAAACTCTGCTCTGTCGCTATTCTTTTCAAAGGTAAAGTGCTGATTTATTTTTATTATTAATTTTTTTTACTTTACAGCAGTGATTCCGTTAGTATGCGCTCACGCGATTGTCATTAGAGGGATTTCTTTTCTTTTTTCTGTTAAAACAGTGTTTCCATTGTGTGTGTTTGTTGTGAAACTTAAAAAGCGAGCTGGGGGGAGGGAGGAGGAGTTTTACCTTGTAAGACGAGGCAAGGGAAGGGGCTAATTCCACACACACACACACACACACACACACACACACACACACACACACACACACACACACACAAAGTGCCTGCGCATACAAATGGAAACACTAATCTGTCGAGATTTATTTTAACTTTTTTAAAAGGTAAACTGCAGGTTAATTTGATTTATCTTTATAGATTGTATTAATTATTTTTATGTATTTATTTTTTGGAGCTGTGGAACGAATTATTTGAGTTTCCATTATTTCTTATTGGAAAATTTGATTTGGTTTACAAGTGTTCTGGAACGAATTATGCTCGTAATCCAAGGTTTTGCTGTATATTATTCATACAGTTTGTTATTTTTTAACTAAATATTTTTATCATTAGGATGTTTGTTCAATAAAATTCAACTTATACCCTAATGGTTGATGACTTGAAAATTATACTGACTGTCATTTACATTGACTAATTATAAAAATTTCATTTGTGTAATAATATGGAATGTGGTGTGTAAATGGGACCTTCAAAGTCAACACCTTGTCTCAGAACAGCAATGTGACATGTAACATTGAACTTGGCATCAACCAACCACATATAAATCTGCTGTGGTCCCATGAGGTTATAAAATTTTTATTTGGAACGTGGTTTAGCACAGATAACCAGGTGGACTAAACACAACAGCTTCCTGCACACAACATGTGTGTCTCATATCTACTGCAGAAAGCGAGATCATGCATTTCCTTAGTATTTTAGTGTTACCTCAATATCACTTTGATGAATATTGAAGTCCATCATGGCTTCCAACCATTGCTAGTGACGAGTGCTAGTGATAGTCCACAGCTTTTGGAAAATTAAGGATAATTGGTGGCACAGTGGTGCAGTGGTTAGTCACCTTGCAGCACCATGGTTGGGGTTTGATTCCCACTTCAGGTCTGTGTGCACGGAGGTTGCATGTGCTTGGTGGGTTTCCTTCCTCGCCAAGTTAAGCTAATTGGCATTCCCAGATTTCGTGTAGTGTGTGTGACCCCTGAAGTTCTGCAACTGCCACAGAAAGGGTTGATTTATCTCTAGGGTTAATGCCGTTTAATATTGTATATAAAAAAAGAGACATTGAGAATCTGAAAAAGGTTTTTATCTTGTTTCGATGTCAGAATTTCAGTTAATCATGGAAGTCCATGAGTGCTGGGGTAAAGCTCTTCTTGGCTTCAACATTCCCGCCAGCCAGTCGATTTGCACCACTGATCATGTGACTAAAGAAAGGATGTGATTGGCTTTTTACGGATGTGTCACATTTTGCTGTGCAATTCAAAGCTTCGAACAGAAGGATGTGTAGCAGTTTATAAATGAAAAGTTTTGTTAAAGATAACCTTGTGTGTCTGAGAGAAATGATTAGACAAAATTAGTTTTAAAAAATGGCTTTTATCTCATTTCGCAAAACGAACCCCTTTATACACATTTTGTAGATGAAATTAGAAGAGATTACAACTTGATTCAGTGAACCATAACAGAGTGTAATAAAGTGGACATTCACTGTGCTGTATTAGAAAGCAATTTGATTTGAGCAGAACTGAGAGTCGTAACAGTGACAGCATACAACAGAATACCCGCATACTGTATGTACCTTTAGAACTGAGTAGACTTGGCCAACATACAGAGTCATAACATTTCCAGAATAAACACTTTTTATTTATTTATTTATTTATTTGCAGTCATTCCACTGTAAATAATTTTCCCATCCCCAAGTCAGCGTTTGTTAAAGTTTCCATTTCCCGCGCGAGCAGGAGATTCTGGTTCGCTTGCGTCTTTGTTGGTTTGTTTCTCGTTTCATTTTTTCGCCCAAAATCAAGCAGAGGAGAAAATTTTCCCTGCCGCAGAGCTTGGCAGGGGAGAAGGAACGAGCGAAATAGGGAAGGAGAGGAAAATAAAGAGAGAGCTTTTGTTGCTCTGTAGAGAGGCGAAATTAAATCAGGGTGAGAAAAGAGCAATTGAAAGTGAGGGGTGAAAAAAAAAGAGGAATAAACAGGAGCGAAAGGGATGATTTAGCTGCAGCTTGATGAGTTCACTCCGGTTATGATTAGCCCATGAGCAACGAGCTGAAAATGATTATTGTTTGCTTTTAATCTCAGAGTTTTGCTCGAGACTTTATTTGCGTTAATGTCGCAGGTTTATTTCACACACACCTGCGCTAATGAATTTTCCTGAGGAAAGGACGAGTTTGTTGATGTGAACATTGTATATTTATATACGTGACACACGGGATGACAGGAATTTAGCTCTGCATAAGACGTTTACGTGAACCAGGGATAAATATGCGTTTCAGGGACCTAGGCAACTGATGACATCATTAGAGACCTGGACAGAAGGACAAAATACAAGTTTACTACTTACACCTCACTGAGATCAGCAGATACTAAGATTCTTCTTTAAAATTGGCTTTAGGGGTCACGATTGAAAACAGCAAATACATTTTTAGTTCTAAAATTATTAGAATCTTTGTGTTTGTGTTTAAATACAAAAACAATAAAGTCACATATTAAATATTAGCGGCAGTTAATTAAATCGCATGTGCTTTGACTTGTCGATGCACTTTGACCCTACGGGCCACCGTACTTTAAAAGCTACGACTCGTTGACATTTGTAAATTATAATTCTTTTAAATTATATCAATAGTTAAAATGAGCTGACGTTCGCAAATAATAATAATAATAATAATAATAAAAAGACTTTATTAGCAAAACGAAGGTTATTTATTTGACTTTAGCTAATTGTATGTTTTGTAAATCAATCTGTCAAATTTAGACTTTTTTTTTTTTTTTACATCATTTTCGGAGATAGAACTTGACGGCGTTAACACATTGTGTGTTTGGTGTATGCAAGAAGTTATGACACATACTGAAATTAGTAAACTGTAAGTTTTACAAATAAATCTTTAAAATTGTATGTTTGTTTTAAATCACCTTTACAGTTTATAAACAAATTCTATGTTTTAAAAAAAAAAGCATTAAAAGTTACTGAGGTCAGCAAATTGTACGTTTTTTTAAATCACTTTAAAAGTTATGACTAACTCACCTACTGATGTTAACTTGTCGATGTCTTTTTTAACTATTATTTGAAAGCTCATTAAATACAATAAGCACATTAGCCAGCTAGTAATTAAAAAATGAAAGATATTCCTAGCAGCCTGGTATGATGAAGCGAATTATGGTTCCCTCTGAGAAAAGATTTTTTCTTTTTATACCACCAAATTCTGTCCATGATTATGATATGAATAAAGTAAAGAAAACTGTGCAGTGTTTTTGTCTATTTGTGGCTAAATTTAGTGTTGTGGAACGGCTCGACTGAAAGTACTGAAAAGCTACAAAACTTTGTGTGTGTGTGTGTGTGTGTGTGTGTGTGTGTGTGTGTGTGTGTGTGTGTGTGTGTGTGTGTGTGCGTGCTGGTATGTGAGCAAAGATTAGCTCATTATTGTAGCATATCCCAGAATGCTGTGGGGCAGAGGTCGTTAGCAGCCTGGGCTGCCTTCAGCTTGTCATGGCCTCTGGCACTCGTTCTGTCAGGATGTACGCCAAAAATTAAGTGTGTGTGTGTGTGTGTGTGTGTGTGTGTGTGTGTGTGTGTGTGTGCGTGCTGGTATGTGAGCAAAGATTAGCTCATTATTGTAGCATATCCCAGAATGCTGTGGGGCAGAGGTCGTTAGCAGCCTGGGCTGCCTTCAGCTTGTCATGGCCTCTGGCACTCGTTCTGTCAGGATGTACGCCAAAAATTAAGTGTGTGTGTGTGTGTGTGTGTGTGTGTGTGTGTGTGTGTGTGTGTTATTTTTGCTTTATTGCTTGTTCGAATGTTTCTCGCACTCAAGCTCATACACACACACACACACACACACACACACACACACACACACACACACACACACACACACTGGTTATCACTCCTGCTGTTACTCTTTGTCACATCTTCCACTTTACAGCTGAAAGTTTCAGGGCCATTTTAGGTTTTATGGTGAACGTCTGCGCGCTCTGTCCCGCTGGGAAAACCGTTTCAACTCAGAGACAGCAAAGACAGACCACCGAGCGGAACGCGTACTGTACATCACTGAGGATGATGATGATGATGATGATGATGATTATTTAGCTATACAAATAAACCTTAACTCTCATTTAAGATATTAAGGGCTTTTTAAAATGTAATTAAAATGTCAGTTAACACCGTTTTCATAGTTCACTAGTTGTGAAATCTTTTATTATTAATAATATAACAAATTACTTAGCAATTTAGAGCAATTAACAGCTCTGTATATATTTAAATTAAATAAAATTGGTTTGTTTTATTGCATATTACAGTATCAAATAGAACAATTAGATCCATTTTTTTGTTTAAAGTTCTTTGTTTAACATGTACATGTATATCATATAATTATGATATAGGGGTGTTCAAGTCAAACCGGGACTTAATAAAGCCATAAAACAGTTGATGTTTACAGACTTCAGTCACAGTACGGTGATGAGACTCTTGGCTGGCCGTTATCGCCACGCCCCCCCGTACAGTCCTGACCTCACTTCAGGACATTTCCACATGCCGTTTAAGGAGTTCCTGGGAGGGACATGAATCATGATTCCACCTTGACGGTGTCCAAGCACTAGTGACACACTGGGATAAGTGCATTAGTGTAGCAGTGGATTGCACAGAGAGATAAAGCGAGTGTTTACTCTCAGAACTGTGTTGTGTTATCAAAAGTCCTGCTTTGACTCGAACGCCCCTTTCTATATTCATATTACAACCTTATATGAACTTTAGCATTAAACGATCATTAATTGTATATTAAATACTAATTACCTGCATGTAATTTGCGTATAGATTCTTTTTTTTTCCTATAACAATTTTTCGTTAGACTATAATTGCCTAGAATTATCTTCCTAAGCACTTCCTTTACAACCAGGTTTATTAACTTCCATAAACCATTTTCATAAAGTCAGTTTTGACAGTCACGATCTACTGTGCCATCATTACAGCAGCTCAGGTTTCTGGTGTAGAAACATCTAATGTTCATAAAACCTCTCGAATTAATTATTACTTAGTAATTATTACTTGAACTAAACTGTGGGTTTTATTTTATAAAAGTAGAAAAACTTTTATCTTAGTGAGGGGGTGTGGTCGACCCCGTTGCTAGGGATGATGCAGCAATTCAAGGACTGTGATTGGCTGATAAAAAATAACCTCTGACCTCTGCAAAGGTTTTGAAATGAGCTCTTTGTGAAAACAGAACACATTCACACCAACAGTGAATCATAATGTTTGTATATGAAGAAATTGTATCATCATGACTACAGGCTACTTTATGCAAAGTTTCTAGGCTAAATGTCTTACAGATAATTAAACAGCTAAATGTTGAAAATGTGTCGACTTTTGAAGCAACCAGTTTCCACACAGTAGTTACTGTATTTAAGTTCTTACATTTATTTACTAAACTGATTTTATTACTTGTGATCCATTTCAGATTGATGGGAGCAAAATGTCTCAGCTTTCACCAGTTTACATGATCACAGGACAGTTTATTTAAGTTACACTTTTGGATGGTTTGTAGCCAACAATCCAAGAGAGATGGAAGGAAGTAAAGCAACAAGAAAACCGGACTGGACAGAAGAGCAGCGTTTACTTTTAGCTTTACGTTCAGTGTTTGGAGAATATTTCTTCTTTCCTCCATTTTGTCCTCTGCTATAGAAACTATTAAACCTCCTAAAAGTCCTCCTCTCTACTTTTAACTATTTTTACCTTAGGAGCTGTTTTTAGGGCTAAGATGTTTCGTGAGTCTAAATTTAAGGAGAAATTCTAAGAAAATGTCCTAATTCTAAGATTTTTCTTAGAATTTCATCACTAGGAGCGACTTTTAGGCTTAAGAAGCTTTGTGAATACGGGCCCTGGTGCTCTTGCCTGTCTTTAGATCTAGAATACGAATCGTCCTTCCATGTTTGACGTCTACTACTGTACGTGAAGCTAGCGCTGAGGTTATGTCAATGCTAGCTAGCACACATTTTCAGTACAACCAAACTGACTAGCTACAGTATGTTAAAGCAAAGCTAGCTAATTAGTCGTCTGAGCTCTTAGTCAGTGATGGATGAGGAACCTGCAGTAAATGTTTTTTTACATGGAACGATTGGAAATCAAACCGAGGTCGATGGCGCTGTCACCCGCTAATTATGTTAATGGATGTGTTTCGAGTTTAAATCCTTTTGTTTTAGCAGTAAAAATTTAACAGTTAAAATGCAATTTTGAAGATCTTCTACTACTACTACATTGGCTCTGAAGACAATTCATCTCCAAATGAGACAAGGACGAATTCAAGCACTAAGCTCCATCCTCTTCAGTAATAAATGCAGAGATAGTTATAATCACTCATAATCTAACACAAAAAGTCTCTAGGACAAGGTTATAGGGAGCTTTTTCTTTTTTCTAAGAAAGAATAGTCCATAAAAAAGCAGTTGTGAAACTGTAAAATTACTTCTTTTTTCAAATAAAGAAATAAAATATGCAGAGAGAGTTCCTTCCGCGCTCAAATCTTCAGGCAATTAATAAAACACCGGCTTAAAATCCCCCCGGGACGACCCGGAGACGGCTTGGCGTTTTAAGTAATCTCCACTAATCTCATACGGACGGGACGAGGGAACGCAAGACGTGCTCGTTAGGCGTGAAACAAATGCCATAAATAACATTGGTGCTGAACATAACGGTAAAACGCCATCAAGAGGAAACGCAGGAGATGTGAAAGATTTACAGGAAACTCAAAGTTGTATTTCAGAAGTCTCAGCGTGCACACTCGAATAGGTTCTTCCCCCCTCAGGTAGGTGTGTGAGCTGAGCACCTCTTCATTCGATTCTACAAACGCAAACCTTCTTGTATTTTTTATGTAGTCTTCAGGAACAGTTCTCCAGGATCCTGACGGCGCTCATGTTCGGTCCAGTCCCCGGACCTGCGCAGTTTCATAAAACAGACCAGAGAGGAAATGAGGCTGTTACATAAACAACAAGTTTTGAAATTGTAACTTTAGGCACTTCGCAGCCTGTTGAAGCAAAACATGCAGAGAACTTCTGATTGTGAACATCCGATTTCCACGACCAGGTAAATGACACAGCTTTAGATGGATAATTAGTCCTTTTAATTTCAATGGATTTTATTATCTCAAACATCAACATAGCCACCAATCCAACAATGTAAAACTGTTGAATGTCTTGGAAATGACAGAGAACCGAATTAGGAATTCTGGGAATTTCTGTGCAACCTGATCTGAACGCTGCTCTATGAATACACTGATGTTGTCTTCTGACGTCCATCAAGTCTTCACTATTTAAATCCCTTTAACCACAGAGCACTTCATCTTCTGCCAAGGACGAAGCTCACTGTCTGTGTGGTCATCAGTTATCGATGACAATTAATCCATACCGTAAGGGTGTCATATCAAGGATAGAAACAGCACAACGCCTCCGGCACGATATTCTAATCGCTGTATTCTTCCACTCGGCGTTTTTTTCCATCGCTCATTCTCGCCGTCGCTCGCGTATCGATTTGCTGCTGTCATCTAATTGCTCTCTTGACAGGACAACAATATGGTGCCGTGATTGCCTCTCCCTCATCATACTGAAGAATTACGGTCACGTTCAGGCGAGCACACACTCGCACACTCTCAGAAACACTTACGCACCCTCACACACAAGTTCCAGGACTGAGTTTTCACTCATTGATAAGTAACGATTGATTTGCTGAGATTGTATGCAGTAGATTTGTATGCTATGTAAATAGAAACAATAGAGCATTGTGGGTAATTCCTTAGGGACTGAAAAGTCAAGTTTTTTTTTTTTTTTTTACAGCTGATGGATGTTTTTCACTCCAGCATAACAGCCTCAGGCGAAAGGATGCGACTCCATGCTGTTTTCTGCAGGTTGTAGATGAGAGTTCAGACATTTTTGGCTCAAATTCATCTCACAGCCAGATGCACATAGGAAACCGTCTGTGATTATTATTGTTCTAAAAAAAAAAAAAAAAAAGAATTATTATAATAATAGACACAATTTAGAAACTGACAGTGAATTTATTAAGGCTGCATCTAAATGCAAATGAAAACAAATTTTTGTTTGGTGTTTATGATTTCTTCATGATTTGCTCAATACTTCATCTTTCCTTTTGGCAAAAAAAAAAAAATTCTGACAAAAATGTTCTAAACAGAGCTAAAGTTCTTAACTTACAAAAATAACTACTTGTGAGAAGGACTAACATAGCAGGAGCCACCAGGAGCAGAAAAAAAATTGTTTCTGTGTTCTGATGTTGAAGAAGAAATAGTAGTAATAACAATTGATGTAATAACAAATGATCAAGTTGTACTTTTTGAATTATAGTAAATGGTATTGATCTTGTATGTAAAAAAAATAAAAAATAAATAAATTAAATAAATAAATAGTGAATTTGTAACTCAGAAACCATGAGGTATACCTCATGTGTCTCTTCTTGGCCCATTTATTTTTATTTTTATTACATGTTCCTAATGTGGCTGTTATGCACGAGGTTATTCTTCATAGCCATATTTGGAAAGAACAGTATGCATATGCTACGGTATGGTACTGCACAAGCAGAGAAGGATTCTGGGTAACTTCTGGATCATGACACGTTTTTGTTTTAAACAAGCAGAGTATAACTGAACAGCATTAAGTAAAAAACAGAAACTATGTTTGAGTCACATTTGACACATACATTTTTTATCTTGTAATGATTTTATTCAAGCCAGTAGGCGATAAGGAAATTATGTTTTTATTTATTTACTTATTTATTAAATGAATTCATTTTTTCAATGATCAATGAAAATTAATCTCCGTAATGAAGCCACAAGCACAGCGGTACAGTGAAATAAATGCGGGCTTTTTTTGTACGTCGATTCGTAATTGCATTGCCTTGCTGTGTTTCCAATTATTGTAATAGATTTTGTTTTTAATTGCGATAAAATGATTAGAATGTAGAGCAACTGTTACAGCCATATTTTGGCAAAGGAGAAAAGGACAAGCAAATATTATACATTTTGTTCAGGAATTTAGGGAGTTTTGGTGAGTCGACTCTCCTCGGCAGATCGTTTGACTCGTTGAAAAGGAGCGTAATGACCACAGTCTACTGTCAGGAACACTTTCTATCTCATCAGTCAGCGGAGACTAAGGGCGTTTTCGCAACTAATAGTCTTTCTGCTGAGTCTGAATCAGAGTTGAATTGATTCTTGCACTTTGTTTGCTATTTGGTTTTACGCAGTACATAATTAAAGACATTAATTAGAAAAAAAACTAAACTAAAAAGTACAGCTACAGCTCTGTGCTTTGGCGCAGGCTTACAAAAAAGCCAAGGCGCGTTTGATTTGCTCGCCGTGAATGAATCGACTCAGAGTCGATTCTTTTCGAGTCCGATTGTGGAACAAGGACAAGGCACCTTTTGAAAGATGTCGAAGCAGCCCTAAAACGCAATGATTCAACACCTTGTTATTATTCAACATGTTATTATTCAAATCCGCTCGAGAAGGTGCTCGAATTGAAATTGAAAAACCAAATCTGAATAGCCTCGGCCCAAACAAATCGCAGCTATGCAATACGTTTCAATCAAACTGTCAGAGCCTGGCATAATAATTCAAACATTTATATTTATTAAATTCAAACCCTAATTGTATTGCCATTTTGTGGTGTATTGGAATTCGCCCAAGAAATTGAGGTGTTCTAATAACACACGCCGAAACGTGCAACATGTTCTGCAGCCGGAATGCGGAAATAACCCTGAAGCGCTTTAGTGCGTCCGTGAAGCGGGGCAAAAACTGCGCAGAAAGATGCGCCACTTATGTTCCGTGAGAAATATGAGAGAACGTTAAACCCACCGATGTTTTGCCCCTCAACTCTTCTCGACGCGTCACGTCTTCAGTGTGATTATTTATTTATTTCTCATGCGCTGCATTATAGTGTTGATTAAAGCAGATACACATCACCCCAAGGCGCCGTTTTCTCGCTCTAACACAACTCATCGGCTCATTAACAAGCCCTTCACGAGGATATAAAGATCGTGCTAGAGTGTATTAGAGTGTGTACCACGTCCAACCCAACCTGCTATTCACAATTATCTCAGGATAATAAAATAATATTAGCGCAAGTTTCTTGAACAGAATAAAAGCTTGGCACAAAAGGGAATAAAGAATTCCGTGGTTTTTAAATGAAAAACTCGTTCTCTGTGAGATTCCTTCTCATTTTTCTTCTCGGCTGGATCTCCCGGCACGCTCGGAATTCCGTTTGGACGAGGCGAGATCAGCTGGGTATTTTTGTTCTCTCTCTTTCTGTCTCTCTCTAACATTAGCGATCTGAAGAGCTCCGTCGTCAGAAAAAAGCTCCCGGAGGACTCCCGGGCCGGCTCGGCGAATTGTAAATGTGATTTCTTTCTGTTTCTGCTTATCAAGAGTGTACAAGCGGGAGGCGGCTCACGTCCGTGGCCTGAATACAAGCTAACGATGTGTCTCGCAAACTGTAACCCAAAGATACTGCGTGAAAACATTTGTGCTGATGGGGCTTAGGTGTAAAGTAGATACTGTGGCTAACAAGCTAATGAAGAAATGTTAGCAGTGTCTACTTTACATCTTAGCCGCGCAAGTTGAGGGGAGGGGAAAGGCAGGTATGAAATACGTCATAATTTGCATATCGTTATGGCCTTTACAGTACTGTACATTTATCCCTAAACCTCCTCCTTTTATTGAAAGTTATAAACTGTAATTTGTTCAAAAAACCTCTGAAGAACTCTCGTTTAAGAGTGTGCGTATAAACTGGGTAAGTGAGCTCAGTTTATTTCTTACAATCTGTCAGATATAAATGTATAAAATTGAGT
Source organism: Clarias macrocephalus (assembly GCA_011419295.1). NCBI lineage: Eukaryota > Metazoa > Chordata > Actinopteri > Siluriformes > Clariidae > Clarias > Clarias macrocephalus. The sequence goes on along the minus strand of JAAGKR010008749.1, from coordinate 768 downwards.
TCTTGGGTACTTACATTCTAAGAGAAACTGAGTTCCTTCTGGATTTTTCATGGCTTTCAAATATTCTTCAACTTGGAACGTGCTTCTAATTTGAAAAGGCACTGATCTTTAGCTCTCGTAAAGACAAATTCAAGCAAATACACCATTCAGGGTGTTAGGTATCTGTGTACTATGGGTAGAGCATGCAATTGTTCTTCAGTTGCTCCTTCAACAACAAGGTTCAAAAAACAGGCTTGATGCTGGCCTCCTTTCAGAAGAACACTGAGTCTAGGTTTTAATGAGAGAAAATGGTTCTTCAGTGGTTCTTCTTTTATTTACGAGAAAAAGAGTTTGACTTGAAAAAAGCCTAGAACATTTAATTTTTCCTCCAGAAGAACAACCAGTGAATCCTCAGCTTGTTAAGAGAACTCTGGAAGAACTCGTTTTTGAGGGGGCGGGGGGGGGGGTGTACAAACTGGGTAATTGAGCTCATTGTTTTATTCTTAACAGCTACACCCTGATATGCATAATAGGTGGGTAGGTAGGTAGTTAGGTAGACCCCCCATCAACAACAAGTTTCAGAAATCAGAAAGGGTTCCAAACATTTTAGAAGGCTAAGAACGCTTTATTATCCAATGTACCTAGAACATGTTCCTCAAGAACCTGGTCTTGAAAGGTTCTTTCAAAAATGAAAAACGAAAAAAAAAAAAAAGGTTCTACTTGGAGGAATCATTTTAAAAGAACACTCAAGAGCCCTAATGAATTCGCTAAAAAAGTTTTAATGAGAGC
>JAAGKR010008748.1:12447-29755 GCA_011419295.1 Clarias macrocephalus | reverse complement strand
GTGTTGTCCAGTGGTTAATGACACTAACTGTGTGTGACTGGGCGTGTCCCAGGTGTGGTCCAGTGGTTAATGACACTAACTGTGTGTGTGACTGGGCGTGTCCCAGGTGTGGTCCAGTGGTTAATGACACTGACTGTGTGTGTGACTGGGCGTGTCCCAGGTGCTGTCCAGTGATTAATGACACTAACTGTGTGTGTGACTGGGCGTGTCCCAGGTGTTGTCCAGTGGTTAATGACACTGACTGTGTGTGACTGGGCGTGTCCCAGGTGCTGTCCAGTGGTTAATGACACTGACTCTGTGTGAGACTGGGCGTGGTTAATGTCCAGTGGTTAATGACACTAACTGTGTGTGACTGGGCGTGTCCCAGGTGTTGTCCAGTGGTTAATGACACTAACTGTGTGTGTGACTGGGCGTGTCCCAGGTGTAGTCCAGTGGTTAATGACACTAACTGTGTGTGTGACTGGGCGTGTCCCAGGTGCTGTCCAGTGGTTAATGACACTGACTGTGTGTGAGACTGGGCGTGGTTAATGTCCAGTGGTTAATGACACTAACTGTGTGTGTGACTGGGCGTGTCCCAGGTGTGCTCCAGTGGTTAATGACACTGACTGTGTGTGTGACTGGGCGTGTCCCAGGTGCTGTCCAGTGGTTAATGACACTAACTGTGTGTGAGACTGGGCCACACCCACATTCACACCCAGTCACAGAAGCACTTTCAGCAACAACACACATCTGATAGCGTTATGTCGTCTTACACAACACGCGTCTCTGCACTAATCACTTCTAAGTCTTTCTGAGTCGCCTCTGTACCGTCCGCGTCGTTTTGTTCACGGCTAACACTTAGCTACAAAGCTAACTAGCGTCTAACACGAGGCTGAATCCCAAACCCCTCTCTAACCCCTGATCAAGGGCACTACTCGGTGTGAGAAACAAGGGAGTGTACACCCTACATAGTGCACTAGCTTTTCGTTTAACACTATTTGGGATTCGACCCCAGAACCCTGAAGTTAACAGAACTGATAAACGTACATACGACCAGATCACAGCTGCAAATGTGGCAAAATGTCTGATTATTTTAAAATTGTGTTTGATTATATGATTAAATATGTCATAAAATTGCATGTAGTTTAATTCAATTTAACTGATAATAGATCATACAATAGATAAACTCAGTAAAGCTTCCTTATCTTGTATCAGCCCTCTGAGTGTTTGTGGTTAAATGCCATTTAAAACTATTTAAAATAAGATAAAAGTTTAAGTTATATAATTTTTAGCAGCTGCGTAACCCGACTCTGAATACCAGGAACTTTTCCCTCGTGTCACAGGTGTTTGTGCTCAAAGGCCTCAGAACATTGTGACCAGGAAATCAGGAACCTGTTCACCGAGGGGTGTGAGGGAGTGACGTCACCTGGCTGTCGATTCCCAGCATGAGCAGCATGGAGAAGAAGAGGATGGCCCACAGTGGAGAGATGGGTAACTGCGTCACGGCTTCGGGGTACGCTAAAAACGCCAAGCCTGGACCTGAAGAGGAAACGACAGTCAGAAAATCCGCTCCGTCAGTGAGACGCGCGAGAGGATGGATTCTCTAAAGAAGAGCGAGAGTTACCTGAAGCGGCTACGTCGGCTATCGGCCTCTTAGTCACGTTAGCCATGAAACCCACTATGGAGAAAATGACGAAACCAGCAAACATACTGGTGGAGGAGTTTATAAGGCACACGATGACCGAGTCTCTGCCGGAAACACAGGGAACGACAAGCGTTAAATAAACTCGCGGCTGAGCTGCAGGGAAATAATTCCAGCCAAGGAGGAATGAATTCTGAACTTTAATTACACACTAATTCCAGGCACAAATTGCTCATGTTTATTCATATCCTCTTACATTAGTCAAATGAGGGCTCTTAAACAACACAGTAACCATCGCAGGATAAAATGGAGGTGCTGATGTAGAACATTACGCTGAGAAACCCTTCAGTACCTAAGAAACCATCACTGGTCGGGTCAAACGTCGTCCTTTCACTCCATTAAATCAGATTCGTTTTTATATCAAACAATTTTCAATCTGTTTATGTGGAGCCTTCGCTGTTCTCTGTGAATGAGATGATGGTATAGCAACAATAATGTACATAACATAATAAATATAATTAGAATGATTATTAATCAGGGATGAACTCAAGACCTTCTGACCAATCAGTACCCAGGATTACACGCCGCTGTACCGTTACCATGGATTTAGTTTCTTTGATCCTTCCAATAAAACCACTTGGTTTCTTTCTTTCTTTCTTTCTTTCTTTCTACAGAGGACTCTGCTATTCTTACATTGCATTATTGCTGTTTTTTGTTTTTATAAAAAGAGCATCTGATAAGATATAACTAATCAAAACATGCAGATTGTACACCAGAAAGAACAACAGATGTGAAAAATGAACTACAAGGTAACCTGTGAGCTACCGTTTAATGACGCAGGTCTGACAAGTGGCAGAGCCGCGAGTAAACGTCCTTCACCATTCTGGACAGGCGCGGCCACGGTTCCTTAGATGTGTGGTTTCTAGGCGACGCTGTCATAATGGCAATCAAAAAATGAAGGGTTCTGAAACCTGCACACTTCGTGCGATCATTAGGTAACACCGGAACAGATATGAGGGCCAAAGACAAGTCTGCGTTCAGGAGACGCAAACAAGGCAAAAGACCCAGCATCAGTCTACCTGGCGAGTAGAGGAAGAGTGGCACGCCACCGGTCAAGCGTGCGCTCTCAGGTTAAGTACAAAGTATAAAATCACATAAATCCTTGCTAAGAACAAACGGCGAGAGTATCTGAAAGTTTATTTTTAGTTTCCAGAACCTTGTTCAGTCTCAAGGAGACAGTGTAGCTCTGTTGAGCTCTGAATGATCGCATCACCAGAAGAGTCCGGGCCGAAGGGTCAAGCGAAGGGTCAAGCGAGAGCGCTGGGATAAGCTTGAGGAGGTCCGCCCAATTGGAGGGACTCATTTATTCAGGGGGAATTTCATTGACGAGAGGCTAGCCCAAACCAGTTACAGTAGGTCGCTCCCTTCCACCATCCCGTTGGTCTCCCTGGCCGGTCAGCCAATTAAGTCAGGGTGTGTGATACAGGAGACAGCCGCAGTTACACTGTTTCTGGTAAAAGGTTACAGCATCACAACCCCTTCACTGACTGGTCGACCCTCTCTGTTTCGATGACTCTGGGCACCCAGTCCTCAGTCCTATCACCTCCTGCCCCAGTACTCATTACTTCTGCTCCTCAGGGCACCTGGGATGTAGACCCACGTCGAAGGGCCGCACCGAAGCGGTGTACACCTCGCACTCTATCCCCCCCATACACCCACCCATGGGGGCGGCATAGTGATGCTCCCACTGGGGGCCGAGCGGAGGACCAGCAAGCTTGTTGTCAAGAGCCTGGGTTATTATTCCATCCCGTGGTCCGGCTCTCTAACCCGCACCACTTAACATCCGGAGCTCCTAAAGGGACATATGTCCATAAAAAAAAATACAATTACCTGCTGAGCACCAGAAACGTCTCTGGATGCGCACCAGATAAGATGCCCCTTTACGGGCTCTGTAGTGAATAATGGATACAATGGATAAATTGTCACAATGTGAAGCTGTAACTGTAACTCATTTCTCTTCATGAAAATATAAACTTCACAAAACCAGGAGAATAAATAAACGTGTATAAACTCATACTGGTTCATAATGTAACTGCTGGAGCTTGAGTTCTAAAACTGCATCGAATTTTAACACGTGTGTGACGTTTCACATTTTTAGCAGATCGTAAACTAAACCACAGCCGAACACTTACACTCACACAAGCGCACGGCCGATGCCCCGTACCTGTAAACGTTGTTGTTGAAGGGGTTGTAGCTGCCGAGCGCGATCAGAGAGCCGAGCCCCAGACCGTACGAGAAAAAGATCTGAGTCGCAGCGTCCAGCCAGACCTGTGAGAACAACCAGAGGAACAACACACACACACACACACACACGCGCACACACACACACGCACACACACACACACACACACACGCGCACACACACACACACGCACACACACGCGCACACACACACACACACACACACACGCACACACACACACACACACACACACACACACACACGCACACACACACACACACACACACGCACGCGCACACACACGCACACACACGCACGCACACACACACACACACTTCTCACACCTGTTCTGCTCCGTCCTCATCTGTTCATTTCTCTGAATCGTGTGAATTACCTCCGACTCTTTGAGTTTCTCAAAATCAGGCGTGATGTAGAACAGGATTCCTTCCCTCGCTCCCGGAAGCGTGACTCCGCGGATGAACAGAATAAACAACATGAAGTAGGGATAGGTGGCTGAGAAATACACCACCTACAAACACCACGTAGTGTTCACGTCACAGAGGAAAAGAGAAGAAGAAAAGGTCACATGAGGATGAGAAAATGAAAGAAACAAATGAACCATCAGGACATCAGGTCGTTTCCAGATGTTCAGTTGTCTGTAGGTTTCTAGTCCAGCGTGGTGAGAAGTGAAGTGTTTCTGAGATCTGAACGCTTTTCAGCTGGATTACAAACGGACGTGTCCACAGGACACCAGACTGCATAAAGAGGACGTAATTATTTACTACGAAGCATCACACAATATCTGACATGATTAATCTCACTCACTCACTCATCATCTGTACGCTTAATCCTGTATTCAGGGTCACGGGGGGCGGAGCCTATCCCAGGAGACATAGGGCACATGGCAGGGTGCAGCCTGGACAGGGTGCCAATCCATCACAGGGCACAGACACACACACACACACACACTCACTCATTCACACACTACGGGCAATTTGGGAAGGCCAATTAACCTAACCTACATGTCTTTGGACTGTGGGAGGAAACCGGAAAACCCAGAGGAAACCCACCAAGCACGGGGAGAACATGCAAACTCCATGCACACAGAGACGGGAATCAAGTCTGGCCAGGGATCGAACCCAGACCCTGGCGGTGCAAGGCGACAGTGTCTGACCACTACACCACCGTGCCGCCCTAATATAATACATGCATTTATTTATTTCAGAATTTGCAGGTTTAATCATTTATTATTCAAACGTTATTTCCAAAAATACTTGCATTGATGCATCTAATCTAACTTTCGAAGAAACCATCAAGTACAGATTTATCTCTCAAACACAAATAACATCAGAGACAAAATGAAGAAACAAACTGAATACTCGTGCCATTACTTTAACTTCCCAGAATTCGGAATTCTGTCTGGACTTTGTACAAGATCCCAATAAAGTTTCTTATGAATTTGGTCATTTAATAGAATTCTGATTAAACACAATTTGTACACACAAATGAGGTTTCTTTAAAGGCTTTTTTCTGCTCATTAGCATGTTGTACGTTTCTCCATCACTGCTAGCGTAACGGTAGCTGTGCCGCGGATTTGTCGTCACTCTGTGTCCGGATTTTAGACGAGAGTAACAGCAGCGCTCGCGCTCGCGCTCTGAGACTTTAGTCAGAGAGGAACATCTTGGGTCTGAGCTGAACCACACAATCATCAAAATGTTCCCAGTGTATTTTCTTCCCCAGATTTATAACAAATAATAAGAGCATGACAAAGGTTCCTCTGCTCGCCAGCTCTTCAGTCCTACTGTATGTTCTCAGCGTCCCACGTCCCCCTGGTCTACGAGGACACACAATGTAAACCTCCGTTTGATTAAATACTTTCTCGAGAAATCACATGATCACCATCAAACAAGCTTCATAATATTTCGAAATATTTGATCTCGAAATGGAGAAATTATCACATTTGTCTCGGACAGAATTAGAGGGTTAAAGTGCGTTAAGTGTAACGGGGACAGTAGGACCCTGGGAGACAGGTGGCGCCCCCCTGAAACACTGATTAACAGTCACGTACCTTTCCAGTCCACCTGACACCTTTCCAGATACAGAAGTAGACGAGGACCCAGGCGATGGCCAGAGTTATTGCTAGCGGCGCGCGGATCTGCCCCGGTTTCTCCAGACCGTCGGTGATGTTATGTACGTTGCGTCTGTATTGATTAACACATTCAAAGTGTCATATGTTCATTTTTGCACCTAATTTGGTAAGACAGTTCAATCGGCGGGTAAAATGAAGCTTAAACCCCTCATGTATCATGTACCCTCATCTTGCCCTGTCAGTGAGGAGCTCCTCGGGCTCTAAGCTGCCTTCGGCCTACAAACATCTTTAAGAATTATGTTAAAAAGTTTCACTTTGGTCTCAGCAGATATAAAACACACGTCGTTCTTTGTTTTCATTTTCTCTATTTTGGTTTTGGTAAAATATACTGTAAGTGTGCTTTGATGTGTTTTTTTTTTTATGAGACAGAGCTTCAGTTTCTGATGTTCCTGAAGCTCCTGTAACGTCTCTGTAGATCCCTCAGCAGCCTCCATGATGAGATTTCTTCTGGTCCTTGGGTCAGTTTCAGAGGAACGTCTTGTTCTTGCCGATGTCACTGTGATGCTCCATTTTCTCCGCTTGCTTCATGTTACTACTCGTGTTTTAGAAATGCTCCTGTCCTGCTCTCCTGACTGATTCCGTGTGAAAGACTTCATACAGAAACACCTGTCTGGGAGTTCAGCACAACCACTGCGATGATGACAGATAATTACTTTTAAACATGAGCTTGAATGTTACGTGACCCATTATAAAAGGGTGTACATACTTATGCACCCATTTATGTATTTATTTATGTATTTATTTATTAGCATTTTTTACTAAAACGTTGGTGTTTGTTTTTCTATTTTTAGAAATCAATTTTTTCCATTGCTGTTTCACATTAGAGGTAGAAAAAGATCTGATCAGGTTTATCTTGAGTTTAAGGGGAGTTTAAACTTCTTCTTCTTCTTTTATTTAAAAATTTAAATAAAACCATTTTTTGTGAGGTCTTACTCCCAAAACTCCATGACGGCGCTGGTCAGGTTGGTGGTGTCTGCAATGCTGTAGTTTGTGAAACATCTCTCTGTGTTCCATGGATTGTTACAGGATTTCCATGGAAGGTCCTGAAATAAAAAGTTAAGTCAAATGACAGGTTTGTTTGTTTTAAATGTCAGACAGGTGGTGTGTGCTGGAGCAGGTGAGCTGTGTGTTACTTACGGTGGTGAAGGAGTTGTACAGGTAGTACAAAGCCCAAGCAATGATCACGATGTAGTAAATGTTGAGCCAGAAGGAGAGCACGGCTGCGGCGAGGCCGACTCCTGCACACACGGGAATCACGTCTCAGTTTAGGGCCTCGGAGTTTACAAGACAAAACAAGCAGCAGTAGAGCTATGAAGAGGGGCGTGGTCATGTGGGGGTCATGTGGGGGTCATGTGGGGGTCGTGTGGGGGGTCGTGTGGGGGTTTAATCACAGCTGCTTACTGGTGATTTGTAAATAGAACCCGTACGTCATTGTAACGAAATGCGCTGTGCTCGTCCCCGGGCTGCTAGGAAGCGATCAGTGAAATGTGAAATAAGTCTGAACTGATCGACGTGGCTTGTGATGGCTTGTGTTCCGAAAGCCCAGAATTGGACCTGATTGCAGACTGGAGTGTGAAAACAGCTGAAATTACGGTCTGCTCAGACTGAACACGCTGTACACACACACACACACACACACACACACACACACACACACACACACACACACTCAGGTCTGCATGGCTGTTCTCCTCTACACCTGCACTGTGTAATCACCTGCAGTCTCACCCACATTCCCCGGACCAGGACGTGTGTCCCTGTGCAGTCGAGTTTCCTTCTTCATGTCTTCTCAGGGAGTTTTTCCTCAACACTCTCATCTCAGGGATCTACACTCTACAACATGCTGGCTTGTTTCTGTAAACACATGGTTGGGTTGGGTGACGCTGGGTCAGATGAGATGATGTGGGTCATTTACAAATCAACACCTGGTTGGGTTACTTTGACCCAACAACTGGTTTATTCTTTATTTCTCCAAACGGCAGCCTGCAAAGTGTTTTAAATATGACTGTTATTGTGTCACAAAGTGTAGTTTTAAGAGTAGTTTAAGCGAGAATGTGTGTGTGTACAGCTCAAGACCCCCATCGGTTATTACAGATGGCGTCTATTTAAAATTTTGCCCGAACGATGTCTGAGATTTGAGCTCCAGACGGTCCTGCGGTGCTCCGCGCTCATGTAGCCGCCCAACGCTGCCTCACCTCGGCAGGACTTCTGAACACGACCGCTGCATTTACAGCACATTTATTTCATTTCGTGTATTTCTAACAGGTAATATTGGGTATAATGCGGTTGTGGTCTAATATATCGCGGCTGTGAGAAGCTTCCTGTACGCTGCGTTACATTATTATACCCCGTGTCCTCAAACCCTCGAGTGTGCACTTCCAAGTCAAGTCCGCTCTTTGCGTTCTTGGAATTGAGACACGGCATGAGGAACTTTCTGGATTCTTCACTTCTGAAGCGAGTAGTGATGCGAAGTTTGAATCATTTTAGTGACTCGGTTCTTTGAATCTCGTTTAGCAAAATGAACAAATCTTTTTGTAATTATTTTAGTTCATTTCGTTCTTTTGTTCAGAAATAAAATAAAATAAAATGTTGCATTTTCAGTAAACAGACCCCCAACACGTCTACATACACACGTTTAGTCTACAGTTCCAGTGAAACTATTACAAGGCAGTAGAGGACATGTTGTAATAAACAGAATGAGCGGCTCAGCGTCAGATCTTCTGGTCCGAGTCGTTCGTTCTTTCCTTCTCTACTGCACTGCATAGCGTCTATGGGAGTCACGTGACAGAAGATATAATATATAATATATTATTATTCTATAACATTGTATCGGTGTCAGAAGCAGCGATAGCGGTGTGTTTAATGACTGTCTTAATATATCCAGGATCATTCTGGGGAAAAAACAAACAAACACCTGGTTGTGTTGTTCTGACCCAGCAGTTGGTTTATTCTTTGGAGAACTTTCTGGATTCCTCACTCAGAGCACTCGGTACTTTACAGTAAGTCAATTGAATTTTGTACTTTTTTTGTTAGCTATGTGGGCTTACGTTTGCATTCTGTGATTTTTTTTTTATCATTCAAATAAAAAAATGCGTCATAGTTGGAAACGAGCTACTGTATATCTGCATCTTTTTTAAACCTTCAGTATTATTTTGTGTATTTATAAGAGAAAAGACGTTTCGCATGAAATGCTTACGTAGCTGTACGTCATTCGCAAAAATTGCTTGACGTAAATGTCAGTTATGCTGCAACAGTATGTGATGGCGTGTAAGCGACAACGCGGAATATCTGCAGAACATGGAGATGACCGGAGCAGTGCCATGTTTGTGCCCCTGGGGACGAGACAGAGGGACCCGACAGACCCGGACTGTTGGAGGCGATGCTACTGAGACAGACCCTTTGCCGGAGGATGCTGATGTTTTCAAGGTTTTTTTGTAGCTACACAAAGCAGCGTCGTCCCACCTGGGATTTTCTCCGGCGTCCTGTAGATCGGATTGATGGACACGAGTCCTCATCTGTTTCATTTCTGAGGACAACAGTTTTCCAGCCCACATTTAATCAATAATATTTTTAAGAGTTTTATGGTTCTTGTTCTTAATGTCCATTTGAAAGTAAATGAAATACTAGTAGTTAAACTGATAACTAATAGTTAAAATAAATAGTTAAAATATTTAGATGGGGAATGTTTGATGTCATGTTGTCGTTACTTAAAAAAGTGTTCAAACATTGTATTAAATGCAAAAGAATAAATGTAATTCAAGTCAGATTTGCAGGGGCCTCTTGGTTTTATTATTTTAGAGTGTTTATGTTACATTTATTTTATATTTAACAAATTGTCACCGTTGGATCAGATGGTTCTGTTTGACATTTTTGTCAAAGTTTTTGTGAAAACAAAGTGGTTTTGTCTTCCACTTTCAAATGGAATAATCAATGAAATGCAATGTGTCGACCCAGCAAGAGTTAATTTTACCTGGTTGGGTCAAATAATCTCACCCAGCCCTTCAACATTTAACCCAGACAGAGCGTCAGTTTTACTCCCTGGTTGGGTCAAATGAACAACCCAGAATTCTGGGGTAAATGGTAGAACCCAACACTTGGGTCCAAACAACCCAGCGCGTGTTCTGTCCAATAGTGACCCAGTGGCTGGGTTAAGGTTGGTTGTTTTGTAACCCAGCAGTTTTTAGAGTGTGAAGTTGATGCTGTGATGTGATCACATGGACATTCTGTCACATGGAGTAGATACTGTATTCAGCAGGTACTGAGATCTGGCCCACTTGTCCTGTAGAATAACTGTGACCTGTGACCTGCTCCAAAGTCCTGGAACCTCCACTGTTCCCACTGCTCCCATCTTTGGTCTCTTCTCCTTCATGTGAAATCCTCTGGCCAGGTTCGAGTATCTGATGAGAATTTTGAACCGCTCTTCCCGGCACTACTATGATGGAAAATTCGTCGTCTTGAGCATGAAGCGTTCTGATGGTCTATATGAATTTAAAGACACTGTACCTTTAAACATAGGCGCCAGTTTCCACACTCCGAGCCCACCGATGGACGTGTACTGACCGAGCGCACACTCGAGGAGGAACAACGGCATTCCGGCGAATATCAGGGTGAGGAAGTAAGGAATCAGGAAGGCCCCTGTGTGGAGACAAATACAGAAGCTGCAGATCAGCACAGACCAGCGTGCAGTCAGGTTCAGTCTGCAAAGTCATAACTGTCCACACAAGACAAGTCAAGACTTGAGTAAGTCACTCTGGATAAGATGCATGAATATAAATATAAACGGCAGAATATGAAGGTTAGCGTTAGGGGCGGGGTTAAAGGAGATGTTAATTTCCTTTAACCCCGCCCCAAATGGGAGACGTTTGCACATTAGAAGGTTTTTAAAATGACAAGGCATTCTCTTTCAGGAGTACAGCTGCAGAATAAAGACTTGGGGCGGAGTTTATCTAAAACAGGGGCGTGTCTTAGTTACGCTTTTGCTTATGCTCGTGTTTCTTGCTCGAGTGAGGAGCAGTGTTGAGTCCAGCGCCATCGCCTGACAGTTTGATGGAATTGCAGCCACATCAACACTCATGTTCTGCTATAAACACACACACAGACACACACACACACACACACACACACACACACACACACACACACACTGTATACCAAAATGAATTGCACAAATAAAACTCTATTCATAAAATCATCTCAGTAAAATCCAGGAAAGGTTTGAGAGCAGACGCGTCTCGATCACAGACCGGGAGGAGCGTCTGGGCTGGAGGGGATCATTTATGGATGAAGTGATGAATGAAGGTGAAGTTCGTGTGAGTGTAGCTGAGGCTCAGATTCTCCTTCACACCGTGGATTTATTGGTTTTTCGTCTACTTGATTTCAAATTTACTTTACAGAAAAGCGCATAGAATTAAACCAATCAAAATTTGTTTAGAATTTAGAATGTGATAAAACTCCCACATCACACACACACACACACACACACACACACACACACACACACACACACACTGAATATATACACACATTACAATTTAACCACCTGGATTTAGCATCCCGTGGCTCGATGAGCTCGATGTAAAATATAAAGTGTAGAATCCGAGCGCGGGCTGGATCAGGTGCTGTTCTCTGAGCTGCTGAGGAACGAGTGTGTTTAATTAAACCAGAGATTAATGCGGTCACTAAAGCCAGCGCAGTTCATGCAGTGATATGTTAGTGATAAACTATCAGACTTATTTATAATCATCCAATGTGCAGGAACTCCACTACTGCAGCTGCACAACCCGACTCTGAACACCAGGAACTTTCCCTGTGAAGCTTAACGTCATGGTTAGGGGCGGAGTTAATGCGTGTTTCCTTATTTTCATACAGTATATCATATATCAGACATAAGAGGAAGAATGTGAGCATGAAACCATTACAGAGTTCTACTGGATCCTCATGGGTTACAATGTTCCTGATGGTTCCTGCTGGTGTGTATACAAGTAACCAGAAGATTCCTGATGGCAACCATTAAACTAATCTTCACTTCATGAAGCAACTCATTGGAGATTGTCAGAACAGACCGTGCTGCTTACCTCCGCCGTTTTTTCCGCACAGGTACGGGAATCTCCAGACGTTCCCGAGCCCGATGGCGTATCCCACACAAGACAACAGGAAGTCAAACTTTCCCCCCCATGTTTCCCTGTCAGGAATATCCTTCTTCTTCTTCTTCTTATTGTCATCATTACGTTCCTGCTGTACCTCCTCCGGTCTGGATCTGTCGTGGGTCGTGACCTCGTTCAGCTCCATCGCCACCTGTCCGTCCACCGTTGCGGTTTTAGCGCCGTTTGTCGCCATTTCTCGTGTTTTGGCTGAGCTCGAGCTCCTCTTGGCCGTGAGGCGCGAGACTTCAGCACCGGTCCACGTAGACAGCAGCTTCGCACGTTTTATTAAAAACTATTTCACTTCAAATCCAGGAGGGTCGTGACGTTTAAGACGGATGTGTGATGTCACACGGCGGCTCTTCAGCTACAGTTAGCCTGAAAAAGGAAATGAAAAGTCGGTATAAAATATATTCTGTATGATCCTCCTGGAATGTCAAGATTTTTTTTTCCCTTCATGAGATCAATCAATGGGATCAATAAGTTATCTGTCTGTCTGTCTGTCTGTCTGTCTGTCTGTCTGTCTGTCTGTCTGTCAACACAGAGGTGCATTTAATCAGAGCAGATTGCTCCTCAGAGAGCTCCTGACTCAAAAATAAAACAATAAAGCACTATAAATGTGTATATATATTCCAGGTGTTTAATAATAATAATAATAATAATAATAATAATAATAATAATAATAATAATAATGCTTGTGATGCCTGTTCCTGTGTGTGACCATGTGCTTTATGTGTAATATATAATCAGTACTAAAGAGGATGTTGTTGTTGAGAGGATGCTGAAGTCCACGCTGCGCTCCGTCTCTCCGTCTCTCCGTCTATCAGTCCATCAGTCTTTTGTTTGTCACAAGCAGAAAATATATTGTTGTAAAAATATTACAGCACAAAAGCTTTAACTGGTTCTGCAGCTGATTTCAATCACAGTCAGTTTACTTTACAGCTGAAGAAACTGCATGAATAATAATAATAATAATAATAATAATAATAATAATAATAATAATAATAATAATAAACCTGAAAGCTTTAGTGTCTGTTAGAGAAAAGAAGACATGCGCACTCACAGTCAGACTCTGAATATCCTGCGAGAAGCTTCCCCTTTCCTTCATGAAAACCAGGTTCTGTACAAGGTCCTATAGGTTCTGTTGGTGCTGCAGGTTCTGTTGGTTCTGTTGGTTCTGCAGGTGTCCGCCAGAGTTGTAAACTTGCAGTTTTGCTCAGAATGTAAATGTGTTTTTATTCCCATTAAAGCAAAGACCCGAAATCTTCCTCAGGGAAGGGGGGAAGGAGCACGAGAGAGTGTGTGTGTGTGTGTGTGTGAGAGAGAGAGAGAGAGAGAGAGCGCGCGTGTGTGAGAGTGTGTGTGTGAACATGTGTGTGTGAGCGTGTGAGAGAGCGTGTGTGAGAGAGAGAGTGTGTATGTGAGTGCGTGTGTGCGTGTGTGTGTGTGTGTGTGTGTGTGTGTGTGTGTGTGTGACAGTCCAGAGGCTGATGAGCGTGTTCAGTCCAGAGGAGCAGAAACAGCGTCGCTGTAGTGTGTGTGTGAAACACCAACAAGCAAGAAATGCACACACACACACACACACACACACACACACACACACACACACACACACACACACACACACACACACACACACACACACATCACACCAATGTCATCTGAAAGTCAATCCCTCCTTCTCTCTCTCTGTCCATCTGCCTGTCTGTTGCTCTCTCAATTTATCTCTCGTTCTTTCTGTCTCTCTCCATTAAACTGTCTGTCTGTCTGTCTGTCTCTCTAAGGTTTCCATGTATTCTTTCTCTCCTCCCTCACTTCTGCATCCGCATTAAAGAACATTTGTTGTTTGTTTGTTGATTTATTAGTTTGTTTGTTTATTCTACATTATAAACACGCCCTCTGATTCCTGTGCATCTATAAAGACCCTGATATTTACAGTGTGTCATGTTTGAGCATCATTTTTTCCCAACAAACTGCCCCAGACGTATGTTCTGAAATGACTCATCACACACACACACACACACACACACACACACACACACACACACACACACACACACACGTTTTTATAGTAGGATATGTGTTTTAAATTTATTGCACATGTTTTTTTTTAACTGAAGTGGATTTTTTTATTCATGTGACTTCACTGTTTACGTGAGTTCATGTGTGCAGCATTCCTTCACAAGTTTTTCACAAATGATAAAACACACAAAGCCCTTTACACCGCAGCAATTCTTCTCTCTGATGTTATAGCGCTATAAACCGTCCCTCACTGTCCCTCACCGTCCCTCACTGTCCCTCACCATCCCTCACCGTCCCTCACTGGTCCTCACCGTCCCTCACTGGTCCTCACTGGTTCTCACCATCCCTCACTGGTCCTCACCATCCCTCACCGTCCCTCAGTGGTCCTCACCGTCCCTCACCGGTCCTCACCGTCCCTCACCGTCCCTCACCGTCCCTCACTGGTCCTCACCATCCCTCACTGGTCCTCACCGTCCCTCACCGTCCCTCACTGGTCCTCACCGTCCCTCACTGGTCCTCACTGGTCCTCCCTGGTCCTCACCGTCCCTCACTGGTCTTCACCGTCCCTCACTGGTCCTCACTGGTTCTCACCATCCCTCACTGGTCCTCACCGTCCCTCACCGTCCCTCAGTGGTCCTCACCGTCCCTCACCGGTCCTCACCGTCCCTCACTGGTCCTCACCGTCCCTCACTGGTCCTCACCGTCCCTCACCGTCCCCCACTGGTCCTCACCGTCCTTCACCGTCCCTCACCGTCCCTCACTGGTCCTCACCGGTCCTCACCGGTCCTCACCGTCCCTCACTGGTCCTCACCGTCCCTCACCGGTCCTCAACGTCCCTCACTGGTCATCACCGTCCCTCACTGGTCCTCACCGTCCCTCACCGTCCCTCACTGGGCCTTACCGTCCCTCACTGGTCATCACCGTCCCTCACTGGTCCTCACTGTCCCTCACTGGTCCTTACCGTACCTCACCGTCCCTCACTGGTCCTCACCATCCCTCACTGGTCCTCACCATCCCTCACCGTCCCTCAGTGGTCCTCACCGTCCCTCACCGGTCCTCACCGTCCCTCACCGGTCCTCACCGTCCCTCACTGGTCCTCACCATCCCTCACTGGTCCTCACCGTCCCTCACTGGTCCTCACTGGTTCTCACCATCCCTCACTGGTCCTCACCATCCCTCACCGTCCCTCAGTGGTCCTCACCGTCCCTCACCGGTCCTCACCGTCCCTCACCGGTCCTCACCGTCCCTCACTGGTCCTCACCATCCCTCACTGGTCCTCACCGTCCCTCACTGGTCCTCACTGGTTCTCACCATCCCTCACTGGTCCTCACCATCCCTCACCGTCCCTCAGTGGTCCTCACCGTCCCTCACCGGTCCTCACCGTCCCTCACTGGTCCTCACTGTCCCTCACTGGTCCTTACCGTACCTCACCGTCCCTCACTGGTCCTCACCATCCCTCACTGGTCCTCATCGTCCCTCACCGTCCCTCACTGGTCATCACCGTCCCTCACTGGTCCTCACCGTCCCTCACTGGGCCTTACCGTCCCTCACTGGTCATCACCGTCCCTCACTGGTCCTCACTGTCCCTCACTGGTCCTTACCGTACCTCACCGTCCCTCACTGGTCCTCACCATCCCTCACTGGTCCTCATCGTCCCTCACCGTCCCTCACTGGTCATCACCGTCCCTCACTGGTCCTCACCGTCCCTCACTGGGCCTTACCGTCCCTCACTGGTCATCACCGTCCCTCACTGGTCCTCACTGTCCCTCACTGGTCCTTACCGTACCTCACCGTCCCTCACTGGTCCTCACCATCCCTCACTGGTCCTCATCGTCCCTCACCGTCCCTCACTGGTCATCACCGTCCCTCACTGGTCCTCACCGTCCCTCACTGGGCCTTACCGTCCCTCACTGGTCATCACCGTCCCTCACTGGTCCTCACTGTCCCTCACTGGTCCTTACCGTACCTCACCGTCCCTCACTGGTCCTCACCATCCCTCACTGGTCCTCATCGTCCCTCACCGTCCCTCACTGGTCATCACCGTCCCTCACTGGTCCTCACCGTCCCTCACTGGGCCTTACCGTCCCTCACTGGTCATCACCGTCCCTCACTGGTCCTCACTGTCCCTCACTGGTCCTTACCGTACCTCACCGTCCCTCACTGGTCCTCACCATCCCTCACTGGTCCTCATCGTCCCTCACCGTCCCTCACTGGTCATCACCGTCCCTCACTGGTCCTCACCGTCCCTCACTGGGCCTTACCGTCCCTCACTGGTCATCACCGTCCCTCACTGGTCCTCACTGTCCCTCACTGGTCCTTACCGTACCTCACCGTCCCTCACTGGTCCTCACCATCCCTCACTGGTCCTCATCGTCCCTCACCATCCCTCACTGGTCCTCACCATCCCTCACTGGTCCTCACCGTCCCTCACTGGTCCTCACCGTCCTTCACCCTCCCTCAACGTCCCTCACCGGTCCTCACTGCACTCTCTCTCTCACGCCGCTGACACTGGAGACTCCTTACACTGATGTCACAGACACCAAACTGATTCTTTATTCCTGTTTCGATGGAGCGAGCGCCGTACACCTTCCTGGGAGCAAGCTGTCGCTATGGAAACAATATCGTATCGAGCGGGCGCATTAATATAAACCTGCACTGCTGTCAGAGCCGCCGTTACAGAGAATTAATCAACACCTTCTGGCCAATCAGAGCGCAGGACACAGCAGTGAGGTGCATTAATATAATAAAGCCTCACACACAAAATCAATTAACAGCAAATCTCAGGTACGGAGATCAGACCGGCTCTGAGAGACCTGTGTGTGTGTGTGTGTGTGTGTGTGTGTGTGTGTGTGTGTGTGTGTGCCAGACACCAGGACGCTCCATGTCCCTCAGCAGGTGTGTAAATACGGCATGTTTTCAGCGCTCATTACTGGAGGGATGGCGGCCAGATGGACGCCGCTGCTGAGTTTTGAGTCTCATTAGTGGGTTCGTTCGCTCCTCATCGCTCCGCCATCTGCTGCCATTTCAGCTCAGAGACTCCGAGCCAAGGCCAGAGTGAGGAGGTGAAGTCCCTCGACAGGACCGATTCACTGAACACTAAACACTCCAGCAGCGGATTATTACACTACACCTAC
>JAAGKR010008747.1:5776-29767 GCA_011419295.1 Clarias macrocephalus | reverse complement strand
GCACCATGATGAAAATGACTCTCATGAAGACCTTCCCAGCAGAGCAAGTCCCAAACTGTTTTAAAGGGAGATATCCAAAGTGTCCCCCAAGTCTCATGATCCACACAACAAGTTTAGGCTGGCAAATAAGAGAAAAAAAATATTCACAGTGTCTCAATTCAAAATACAGGCTTTAGTCAAAATACAGTTGCACACAGAAGTCAGCACAAGTTTCAGCCAGTTGGTGTGGCAAGTTGACACAGAAATCAGTAAGTGTATGAGGATCCGTCCACTCAGTATGCCTAAAATACATGAGACTGCTGAGGGTAGTTCCGATAAAGCTCGGGAAGCACTATATGAAATGGTGGATTAAAGACTGAGCCAGATAAGGCATCACATGACGAGACAGATTGGCACTCCAGCTAAGGACAACTGATCGCTCCAAACTCTAACAATACCTCGTGCATGAGCAAGAGAAAACTTTTGAGGAGATGAAGAAAAAGAAACAAACAAACATGGATGCAAGGCAGGCAGCAGCAGTTTTACTGTGTGCTAGATTTAGTTTTACAAATTTTTTCTTTACCATTATTCCCTGTATCCTGCCCATGATCCCGTCTCCCCTGTGTTCTTGGGTTATTGATGTTCCCATGCCAGATCGGTAACCACTGAATCAGATCTGACGAATCGAATGTCTGATAAATAGATTCATGTCTGGAGGAGTCTATTCTCAGTCTGTTGTCCCCACCACTTGCTTGGTTCACATTTACAGATTTCAGTGCTAACCTGCCATATCAATTGGTCTCAACGTGTACTGACTGGTACAGACTAGGATGAATTTTAATCCTGTACAAAATCCTGTCTAAACATGTAGAATGTATTCCCAACTTTGGAAACCATGAAAATGATTGTGGACTGCATTTGACCTCATCATTTCTTGGACTGAATTTGATATCCAGAGTTTGATACCCAAGTCTACATCAGTGAGCAGTAACCTTGGCAAAATGGGGCGCATGTCAAATGAAATGAATTTCTTTATTTTGCATTTGTTGCATTTGTTATTTTCCAAATACTAGACCACACCGTTATGGAAAGAATTTAATTATACTTAATCCATGTGGGTCGGCGGCACGGTGGTGTAGTGGTTAGCACTGTCGGCTTGCACCGCCAGGGTCCGAGTTCGATCCCCGGCCAGGCTCGAGTCCCGTCTCTGTGTGCATGGAGTTTGCCTGTTCTCCCCGTGCTTGGTGGATTTCCTCCGGGTAATCTGGTTTCCTCTCACAGTCCAAAGACATGTAGGTTAGGCTAATTGGTGTTCGCAAATTGTCCATAGTGTGTGAATGAGTGAGTGAGTGCATTGTTTAAAAAAGGAAATTGAAAGTGTTGTTACCAACACTCACCACAAGAGGGAGTGGAGCACTAGCAAACTTGTGTTGCTAATATGTACGGATAGTAGTGCAACTCTGAGAGATGTCGGACAGAAACTTACGTCTATATTTTTGCAGGTAAGAAAAAAAAAAGCAAAAAAAAAAAAAAACCCTCAACACAATGGTAGGTGTTTTTGCAGGACGAAATGGTATATAAGGTGTCAGGAGAGATGTGAGTTTTAGGAAGGATTTCTACAGATCCCTAGAGGAAAGACACTGGCTCAGAACTACATTCAGGTTCTTTGTTTTTGAGGTAAATATTATGAACCAGTTCTCTGCTTCACTTCTTACTCATGGACATTGCGCTCCTTTAGCATTTGTAGTATTGTCATATATTTATATTTTACAGAAGGTTACAGCTTAAGATTCTCCGATTTGTTGATTATATAACCTGTGTTTATGAAAATTTATAACAAAGCACGGATGAATTCTGATTGGCGGAAAGGTTGATTGAATAGTTTTCTTTAACAGCAGATTTTTTATTTTTATTTTTGTGTAATAATGTATAAATGGACTTGTATGGTGCCAAATATAAAAGTGTATGATTGTTTATAAGTTGAAGTTAATTTAATAACTATGGAATGTCATTTAACAAAATTTGTGTTTTTTGTCTTTTTAACCTTAAGAAAGAAACAGGCTACTTTCATTCTTTCATGCACTACTCTGCTTTGGGAATGAAGGGTCTTACTTATAAGCCAAACAGCAGTTCTTTCTTTGGCCCTGAAGCCCTTTTAGATCACAGAACAGTATAATGGTATCATGTTGAAAGCCAGATATCCAGATATGGCCAGGAATGACATGAGATTAGCTCTATATGGACAAAACTATATCAATGAATAGATCAAATGATAATTTAACATGTCAGGAGAATTGTATTGAGCTATAGGAGAACTATCCCGCTGTCCTCATGGATGGCTGTATGGAAATGAAAAGCGAAATACAATTTAAGCTAAACATGACATATAACACGGAGCATGCAGTTCTTCATTATCATGTATTATATTTCACTGGTGAACCCATTTTCTCATTTTCCCAAAGTGGGTTTAATGGTGGGAAAAAATCTTTGTGTCTGTCTTCAGAGGCATCATGGAGATCCGTTTGTTTCCCCTGGTTTTGGCGTTGATGATGTGCGCTGCATTGCAGGCTGAAAAGCCCTCCTGGAAAAATTTCAGGTTATTTCATGTTGTCAGCAGAAGCTCTGAGTCTGACTGTGGAAAACCGATGAATACGAAAAGCATCGTCGTAAAGGGCATCAGAGCACAGAGCATCCCCTGCAAACAAGATCACATCTTCATACTGGCCGGAGATAAACAGGTCCAAGATGTGTGTAAGGCAGGGGGCAAGTCTGTGGGTGGAAACCTTCATGAAAGCAATAATCCTTTCCTTGTCGTCAAATGTACGGGGGACAAGAATCAAAAATATCCAAACTGTCAATATAAAGGTCAGAAGGTCAAGCAAAAGATAAGAGTAACATGTGAGCAGGGTGTCCCTGTGCAAATACATGGCTAGAATTTGAAAGGCTTGGTCATGTACAACAAATATCCCATTCTTGATTGATTCATAATCATGCTATGTAATCTCTTTAACCTGCTTTAAAATGTATGATTTCTCTAATCTTTAAAATCTATTTTCGCCTTTAAAATCAATAAAGCATCGCAAAAGCATTTTCCCCGTTCTTTCTTTCTTTTTAATCACTTAAAATCTTTTTTTATTATTAATCTTTATTAAAAACATAGATGTACGTATACGTTTTTAAGTTAACCAGCTTCTCTTATTATAAGTAACAACAACATTAACCGTCAGTTGATATTTTAAGACATGAAGGTCAGCTGTTAAGGAACAGGTCTTGTAAGAACAGTATTGTCGAGTGTGTTTGCACCATGATGAAAATGACTCTCATGAAGACCTTCCCAGCAGAGCAAGTCCCAAACTGTTTTAAAGGGAGATATCCAAAGTGTCCCCCAAGTCTCATGATCCACACAACAAGTTTAGGCTGGCAAATAAGAGAAAAAAAATATTCACAGTGTCTCAATTCAAAATACAGGCTTTAGTCAAAATACAGTTGCACACAGAAGTCAGCACAAGTTTCAGCCAGTTGGTGTGGCAAGTTGACACAGAAATCAGTAAGTGTATGAGGATCCGTCCACTCAGTATGCCTAAAATACATGAGACTGCTGAGGGTAGTTCCGATAAAGCTCGGGAAGCACTATATGAAATGGTGGATTAAAGACTGAGCCAGATAAGGCATCACATGACGAGACAGATTGGCACTCCAGCTAAGGACAACTGATCGCTCCAAACTCTAACAATACCTCGTGCATGAGCAAGAGAAAACTTTTGAGGAGATGAAGAAAAAGAAACAAACAAACATGGATGCAAGGCAGGCAGCAGCAGTTTTACTGTGTGCTAGATTTAGTTTTACTAATTTTTTCTTTACCATTTGCCTGTAAATTGCCTGTAGTGTGTGTGTGTGTGTGTCTGTGCCCTGCGATGGATTGGCACCCTGTCCAGGGTGTACCCTGCCATGTGCCCTAAGTCTCCTGGGATAGGTTTTAGGCCCCCCGTGACCCTGAATACAGGATTAAGATGATGAGTGAGTGAGTAATCCATGTGGTCTCACAGCAATTTTGAGCGTGGCATGGTTGTTGGTGCCAGACGGGTCAGTCTGAGTATTTCACAATCTGCTCAGTTAATGGGATTTTCACACACAACCATTTTTAAGGTTTACATAGAATGGTGTGAAAAGGGAAAAGCATCCAGTATGCGGCAGTCCTGTGGGCGAAAATGGCTTGTTGATGCTAGATGAGTCTCGATTTCTTTTGCGATATTCTAATGGTAGAGTCAGAATTTGGCGTAAACAGAATGAGAACATGGATCCATCATGCCTTGTTACCACTGTGCAGGCTGCTGGTGGTGGTGTAATGGTGTGGGGCATCTTTTCTTGGCACACTTTAGGAACCTTAGTGCCAATTGGGCATCGTTTAAATGCCACGGCCTACCTGAGCATTGTTTCTGACCATGTCCATCCCTTTATGACCACCATGTACCCATCCTCTGATGGCTACTTCCAGTAGGATAATGCACCATGTCACAAAGCTCGAATCATTTCAAATTGGTTTCTTGAACATGACCATGAGTTCACTGTACTAAAATGGCCCCCACAGTCACCAGATCTCAACCCAATAGAGCATCTTTGGGATGTGGTGGAACGGGAGCTTCGTGCCCTGGATGTGCTGCCCACAAATCTCTATCAACTGCAAGGTGCTATCCTATCAATATGGGCCAACATTTCTAAAGAATGCTTTCAGCACCTTGTTGAAGCAATGCCACGTAGAATTAAGGCAGTTTTGAAGGCGAAAGGGGGCCAAACACCGGGTTAGTATGGTGTTCCTAATAATCCTTTAGGTGAGTGTATGTCATGTTTTTCTGTAGGGTGTTTTTGTGATGGTGTTCTATGGACTTGACTTCCGAGGATGAACTAGAACAGGGACACAAAAAATATATATTCTTTCTCTTTAAGGCAATTATATTCACTTTTATAGCAACATTTGTGGTATAAAACATATCCAGGGCATCTTTATAGCAGGCACTACAGATACAGCAAGACATGATATTGCTATTTCTGTTGTCGGCTTTAGAGGCAAATAAAATGACATGTTTATAATTTCATTGTGAATAATGTGAACAATATTGCAGAACTATATATTTTCCATCTCTAACCCAAGTGCAAAAACACATTTATCATCTCCCAGTGCCAAATTCAAACAACAGCCATCTCTCCTATTGTTTGTGACAAGGCTGAGGAACAGACAACCTAACGGCAGGGCAAAGCAACTCATTCATCTTGCATCGTTCCTCAGTATTTGTCATGCAGCTGCCTCTACTCTTCTGTGAATGGCCCTTAAAGTTGATAGATTTGCCTTATTGACCAGGAGGACTGTGGAACAGACCTTGTACAACAGACGAACGCATTACCATCTGACTTCACACTTGAATTAGTGAAACCCTCACTGTGGGCATCATCCCTCTGTATTTGTCAGTAGACTTTTGCACACTCATGGCCATGGAATGGTGAGAGGAATTATGACACACCACCCTTTCACTGGGCACGCAAGGTTTATGAGGACCTTGGAGTTTATGTGCAAGTGCTTCTGGTGGCCCAGTATGGACAGAAATGTCCAGGCCTACATGGCAGCATGAAATGTGTGTTGACCCAAATAAGGAGCATGAATTCAAATCATAGATTGTTTCTCAAAGGCCTGTACATATATCCTCCTGGCTAAGCTTCCGGAGACTCCTTCTGCAGCGTGTGATCTACAGTAGGTGCATGGCATGCCTAAAGAGCTAGTGTTGGTGGTGTTCCATCTTATTCTATTAGATACTAATAAAATGAGTACTCTGAGTACTACTGATAAATATTGAATAAGGTTTTTTTTTAAAGCTCTGTAGTGGGAAATCACGGACAGGAAGTGGTTTTGCAGTGCAGTGAACTTAAGTGCACTTTGTTCATAGTGTTCAGTGTCACAAAAAATGTACGAAACTTATATATTTGAGAATGACTTCACTGGCGCGATCAGCTTTATAGTGAGGAGTAGGAGGATGAACAGACGCGACAGTCACAGTGCTGCGGAGGGAGCGCGGGTTAAGAATTCAGGTGCGCGGCGGCGCTGGCCTCTTCTCTGTGACGTGCGAGAACAGGGCTCTCATTGTTATTAGAGTCTGCAAAGACAAGA
Source organism: Clarias macrocephalus (assembly GCA_011419295.1). Taxonomy (NCBI): domain Eukaryota; kingdom Metazoa; phylum Chordata; class Actinopteri; order Siluriformes; family Clariidae; genus Clarias; species Clarias macrocephalus. Next base: position 23,631 of record JAAGKR010008747.1, on the reverse strand, counting down.
GCACAGTGTGAGTGGCATGCTTCGTTCATACTACTCACCGGCATACGCCACCACCGGCCTTTTACCGGGAGCCGTCGACAGGTGGATGTCGACGGCTCCCGACAGCGCCTGGAATAAAAATAAAAAAATTCAAGCTGGGAAATTCAGGTCTTGCACCTTTATTATAAGGCTCAAAATAAAGGTGCGTTCCAATCAACCTGAAGTACCCTGCGAAGTACACTTCATAGGGTGTTCAGCCATGAACCACAGGAAGCGAAAATGTTCATTTCAAAGGGAACTGCGAATCGTGTAGGGAACGAGTGAACAACAGGTGTTCACTTCACTGGAAAAGGGAATGAAAAATGTCCCATGAGTCATTGCGTCTTACTGGAGCGTGAAAAAAATGGAGCTCAAAACAGGATGGATATATTTATTAGCATTATTCTTCAGGAACGACATCATATTAAAAGGACACAACAATTAAAATTGTAATTGAATCAAGAAATCCTTAGTGTTATATAGGGTAGTAATTATTACTTTTTTATTTAAACATATGTAATCAATTATTATTATTATTATTATTATTATTATTAAACAATAAATTATGACAAGTTATGCACTTTTCAATAGTATGTCTTATAATGGTATCAGTTTTTGTTTCAATAAATATTCAATATTAAATGTTCGTAGTGTGAAATTTTCGCTGCAGCAGTGACAGGCAACCGAGGTGCTTATGTTACCATGGTAACACACCTCTTGTGCTGGTGACTTCACAGGGTGTTCCGAATGGTTGAGTTTTGTCCAGGAAAGTTCCCTTCATCAACATTCTCTGCAAATGGGGAAGGGAGCACACTGTGAAATACACTTCGGAATGGAATGGTTGCGTTTTGGAATGAGTAACTTTAGTTATTATTTGCAATTGTCGAGACTGAAATGCATGAATGCAAATGCTTTTATAAATGCTGTGGATATTTTATTATTATAATGCTGTTTATATGTTCTGTGGATGGCGCAGCAGTGAAGAACCTGAATCCTGGACGTATGACTTCTGTGATGGCTATACTGTATAATCAATGGCAGGTGGATGACATGGTTTACTCTTAATAATTTCTTCTAAATGGGACTTGAATTAGCACACAGGTTGAGTTTTCCAGTCCTTGTCAATATTATGTAATAAATATTTACTGTGACAACTTGGAGGCTTTGTTAGTTTAATATCGTCCTAAATGAAGAACAGCCACACAACGGCAGGTGCTTTTGCAGGATGAAATGGTATATAAGGAGTCAGGAGAGAGGGACGTTTTAGACAGGATTAGACAGCACTAGAAGACAGACACTTACTTTGCTACTACGACTTTGCTATATATATATATATATGGTGAATAAAAAATCATATATGGTAAGGTCATATAAGGTCAACTGTGCTTATGGAATTGTATGACTTGTCTTAAAATGTTTGATGTTTTAGCGTATTTCTAGCACTAATGTACACAGGGACTTGAATGGTGCCAGATATAAAAGCGTATGATTGCTCATAAGATGGAACAAACATCTGTAAAGTAAATGCCAGTCATTCAGTAATAGACAGGAATGACATGAGATTATCTGGGCAGGGCAACTCTGCCTCATGCCCTAAGTCTCCAGGGATAGGCTCCAGGCCCCCCGTGACCCTGAATACAGGATAAAGTGGTATAGATGATGAGTGAGTGACATGTCACAATAATGGTATTGAGCTATCCCACTGTCCTAATGCAAAACACAATTTAAAATGAACATAACATATACACTACCTTGCAAGGTCATTCATACACCTTCAACTTTTCCACACTTTCTAACTTCACAACCACAAAATGTAATAAATGTATGAATGTATTTTTATTGGTAGACCAGAAAGAGGGGGAAAAAATCTAATAAACATCTCAAAAATGTGATCCAATCCTTTGTAAAATAACTTTTAGCTGCAGTTGCAGCTGCAAGTTTCTTTAGGCGTCTCTACCAGCTTTGCACATTTTAGAAAATTTAATATTTAATATGTTAATAGTTTAAGTTCTAAGTTTTGTAAATCCATTTTATTTTCCGTCAGCTCCATTCTCATGTTTTATAAAGATTATGTTGCTTTTAAGCAAAACAAATCTTTGTGTCTGTCCTCAGAGACATCATGGAGATGCGTTTGTTTGTCCTGGCCTTGGTGTTAATGATGTGTGCTGCACTACATGCTGAACAGCACTCCTGGAAGGATTTCAAGGAGAAACATATCATCAGGAGAATGTCTGCGAATGACTGTGGAAGACTGATGAATATGAAAAGAACCATCGTCATAGCCATAGGCAAAAAATCACAGGCCAACCACTGCGAACAAGAGCACGTCTTCATAGTGGCCAGAGAAAAAGCTGTCGAAGCTGTGTGTAAAGCAGGGGGCAAGTCTGTGGGTGATCATCTTCATGAAAGCAAAAAACGTTTCATTGTGGTGAAATGTACTAGGGACAAGAATCAAACATATCCAACATGTCGATATAAAGGTCAGAAGATCAAGCAGAAGATAAGAGTAAGATGTGAGAAGGGTGTGCCTGTGAAAATACAGGGCTAAAATTTAAAAGGCTGGATGCTTTCGTCATGTACAACAAATATCTCACTGTTCTTTCATTTATAATCCTGCTATATATTCTCTTTTAAAAGCTTTAAGATGTGGGATTTCTCTAAACGTACAAATCAAGATCTGTCCTTGTCACTTAACCAATAAAGCATTACAAAAGCATTTTCTCTCCTGATTGATTTTACCCTATGATGATGTATAGGGTCAGGGCCTTTAGAAACTGTGTCTGATGAGCAGAGAGGTATTTGCGTGCAGAAAGAGTCACAGGAGTCAGGGAACAGAGCAGAGAAAACATGTACTGGAATCAAGCGGAACAGGTATTAGACAAGACATACAGGAAAACAAAGACTAAGTGGAAGTTTCAGGCCTGCTTGTGACAACAAACCATGTTTGAGCATACCTTCTACAATTTATCAGGAAAAAACATCAACTTCTAAACGCTCCATTTAAGTCCATTTAAGAATTTCACTATAGAAGATTTTTCTATAAGATAAATGATTGCGCTGTGGCACTGTGGGGAAGTGGTTAGCACTGTCACCTTAAACCTCCGCGGTCAGGCTTAAATTAAATTCCCTGACCTTGAGTCTGCGTGCATGGAGTTTGCATGTTCACAGTCCAAAGACATGCAGATTAGGTTAATTGGCTTTTCCAAATTGCCAGTAGTGCGTGTGTGTGTGTGCATGGGTGTGTGTGGACTGGCACCCCGTCCAGGATGTACCCTGCCTTGTGTCCAAAGTCTCCTGGAATATGCCCCGAACCCCCCATAACCCTGTGAAGGATAAAGCTGTATAGAAGATGAATGAATGAATGAATGAATGAATGAATGAAATATATTTATTACATTATTAATCACATTTTGCAGTGGCAAATTGGCATAGTTTGGGGGCAATTGGTCAATTCTTAATGTTGTGATGCACTTTACATGATAAAATTTTTTGTCATGATATTTGCAATATACCACTGAAAATTTAAATATAATTTAAATGTAATATTCTTTTCTGCTGCTAGGGATGGCTGAGTCCACCAACAAGGTCAGAAAGAGAGTAAAAAAATCACCAATGTTAAATCCAATATACAGAATCATCATATTTTAATTTTTATTGAAATTTTTTTTATGTTAAATCTAGTTAATCAAAAAATGGAGTTTTGTCTATTATAGTATATTTTAGTTTTATATATATATATTTTTTTTTATATATATGAGGAATGAGTTCTAGAGTAATTCTACAGTGTTGGATATATTCTGTTTGAAGTGACAAACCAAGAATTACAAACAATACAGTTTTTAGATTATAGATTAGACTCCTTACAAACCCTTAAGCTAATATCTTGACAACCAATGATAACCAATACTTAATTAACTACAATTGTTTTCATTTACCTTTAAAAGCACTTTTTTACTTAAAAAATTATTATTGATCCTTGCTGAATGTGCCTGTACCCATCACCACTGACAAACTTTTGAAACTATTGAAAAAAATATTTTCACCTTTACATTGCTGACACATCTATAACTGACACAAAATACCATAATTTAAGTGAAAAAAAAGAAGAAAAAAAAAAGATTTCAAGTGACATGTTAAACATTTTTGGTCACTAGTTGATGGTCAGTGAAAGATAACTTCCAAATCTTAGTAACAGATGCTCATTTGTAGGCTTACACCTGTTAACTAAGTATGTAAGACAGCCAGAGACTAATGCAAAGGCCACTGAAAAGGCAAATCACTAGTGGGCATCTTGATGGCATGCAAACAAGTTTGACAAGCAGTCAGTTCACCCGTGACACTCTGACTGCAGATTATCTGGTGATTCCAGATAATTCCTTTAAATGTACTGATCGGATGATAGTCAGAGGTATCAGATGATCTCACTGTATTATAGAATTGCACCATCTTCTCATTCTTCTTCTTCTTCTTCTTCCTCTTATTATTAATAATAATAATCTTATTATTTACATTCATTTTATTAATGATTGCATGGCACACACCCTACCTCCTATTATCCCACTACCCTACTGCTCCTTTATGATGATTCATACAGCTATTGTATGCTGACTGCTTCAAGAATACCTTCTTGCTGTTCCTGCTCATTCGGTCTCTTAGATCGGTTATGCTTGAGAGAAAGAGAGGACATCAGTTATTAGCTGAGTGTGTCACGGTTCACTTTTGCAAACATCATTCACATTTTATGTGCAATATACAAAATTAATACTTGAAGAAACCACTACACAAACACTTGCCTCAGCTTTTCATTGTCTGCCTACTCATTGCTTAAAAGTGTTTTATCTGCCACTTTGTCAAATAAATTCTCTAAGACGTATCTTCGAGACTGCTATTGGGTTCACCTCAGTTCTGTGTTGCCTGTGACAACTTTTAGTTAAATTTTCCTTTGTTTTGTATTTTATATTTTGCATTTATAGTATAATTATATCAATCAGGCTACATCATTTCTTTATTTAGGTCGTTGGTATTATCACTCACTTATTTATCATCTATACTACTTTATCCTGTATACAGGAATAGTAATAATACTGAATGTAGCAATAACATAGACAGGTATCCTTACAATAATAATATAATAATTCATATTAATAATAGATTAAAATAATTATCAAATAAAATACTAAATTACAAAGTCTGTAACTGTTTTGTTTGTTTTAATTATTATAGCTAACAATGTTAATTAACAATGTTGTTATACCTAATCATGTCAAAATAGATTTTGAAAAGACAGCTGAAAAGATGTTTTTGTGTCAATGTCAGCCCAATTTCTTGGTTAAGCAGCTGTCTTTGCATTTCAAAAACACGCACAGTAGCCAGCTGTACATTTTAACTGAGAATTTCATTTTTAAAAAATCACACGACATGTCATCTGATGAACAATTAATCTGGAATTTGACTTTGGCAGTAATATGCACCATTCTGCCAGGCAGAAAAGAAAATAGTACAGGCTGCACCTGTTTCTCACTGGTCCATGTCTTAGGTAAGATGTTTAATTTTTTCTGCTTGAAAGATTCGAAGGTCACTGTGTGGCTCAAACAAAAATCATTCCTTTGAAACTGTCTTCAAAACTAGTCTTTAAAACTACATTATAAATACAAGGAGGTCTGGCTGTTTGGAAGCAAAACATAAAGAAATGAGTGGTGGTTGAAGGCTTTTGCATAATAAAGCTCTCTGGATAAGGCTGTCTGCCAAATTATGTAATTAGTAAATGTAAATATGTGTCAAAACATAATTATCTTTCTCTCCAGAAGCATCATTATGAAGATCTGTGTGTTTGGTCTGGTTTTGCTGTTGGTTAAATAATAATCTGAGATTATGACATGTGCACCACACTGCCTGCTTAAACACAGACCTTGTATGTGTTCAAGTGAATGAATATTCTCATCAAAATTGCATTGACTTACTACATACATTGATGGTGGTCCTGTGCACTACCAAGAAGATATAGTTCTATGCTGAATTTTACAAAGCCAGCTGTTGATGATGTACAACAAACATACCACTTTTTATAGGAATATCATCATATACATGTAGCAATGTGATGGGTCCGTCTTACTGGTTTATAGGTAGGTGATTCCTCACCCACAAAGGCCTATCAGAATGGTTTCTACAAACCCTTAAGCTAATATCTTGGTAAGCAATGATAACCAATACTTAATTAATTAAAATGATTTTTGTGTACTTTTTTACTTGCTGAATATGCCTGTACCCATCACCACTGACAAACTTTGAAACCATTGATATCTAGTCGAGTCAGACTGTCCATTTTTTGTCAGCAATGAAACTCATTTGCGCATGCATCCTCATGCATGGCATTTTGTTGTGAGCTGTAGCAGCGGTACAACTCGCGTGACAAAACGATTTGTCCTGTGTGATGCGGGAATCTGATGCCAGGGAACCATTCAAAGGCAGAAGTACTTGTCTTCTGCATTGACGGAGGACAGTGCTGCTGTTTCTCTCTTTTGGTTTCTTTGTGTTTTATCGTTTGTTTTTTTTCTCTTTGGGCATCTGCTCCGGGTTATCGGTTATACTGGACCATTGGTTGGCGGCTTTGTATTAAAAAGCAGAGCTTTGAGGGATTAAAGGATAAGCTTACAACAGCTCCCATGTTGGCCTACACTGACTTCTCCCTACCATTTATTTTAGAGGTGGATGGGGGTTTGGGGGCAGTTCTCTCCTAGGAGCAGGGTGGGAGAGTGTTACCTATTGCATACGTCAGCCGAAGTCTTAGGTCCACTGAGAGCAATATGGTTAATTATAGCTCTATGAAGTTGGACTTTTTGGCGCTCAAGTGGGCCATGACTAAAACATTTTGTGAATATCTGTTGGGGCATAAGTGCATTGTGTACACTGACAATAATCCTCTTAGCCATTTGGCAACAGCTAAACTTGGTGCTACTGAACAACATTGGGCTGCTCAGCTTGCAGCATTTGATTTTACCTTTAAGTATCGGTCAGGTAGGAGTAAAAGAAATGCAGATGCCCTTTCAAGGCAGGATCCCTCCAGCCAGTGTGAGGTAAGTGCACTGTTGCCAGGAGTTGAGGTGCCAGCTGGCGTTAAGCAGGTATTTGCAGCGGAACTGCGTCCACAGGTGATTCAGGCAGTGGTCTTGGTGTTGCCCGATTTTGGGTGCTTATGTCAACAGGCTGACCCAGTCATTGGTCGGGTCTTAAGATTTTGGAAATGAGGAGGTCCTCCTTCCTCAGTAGAGCGTAGACAGATGTCTACAACCATCCTGGTGTTACTTCAGCAATGGGATTCATTGGTGGACAAGGTGGTGTGTTGTATTGTTGTGTTTTTCAGCCAGATGGAGGTGAGGAAATCCTACAGTTGATTCTTCCATCTGCATTGCAGGATGAGGTTTTGGCCCAAGTTCACCAAGGGCATGGGCACCAGGGCATTGACCGCACCACTGAGCTGGTTCATCAACGCTGTTATTAGCGTTGCACTACAGCATTACTGACAGCTGACGTGGCTCAGTAGTGCTGTGAATGCGAGAGATGTCAGGCTGCCAAGGACACACAGCTGGCGCCTCAGAGCTTTATGGGCCACCTGTTGGCAGAAAAGCAAAACAAGATCTTGGCCATTGACTTTACTTTTCTTGAGCCCTCGCGTTCAGGAGTAGAGAATATTTTGGTAATTACTGATGTTTTTACTAAATTTACGCAGGAGGTCCCTACTCAGAATCAGCGGGCTGAAACCGTGACTCAGGTGCTTGTGTCTGAGTGGTTTTGCAAGTTTGGTGTCCCTGCTCGCATCCACTCAGCCATAGTTTTGAGTCATCCCTCATCCAGCAGCAATGCAGTTTGTACCAGATGGAAAAGTCTCACACTTCCCCATAGCACCCTGCAGGTAACGGGCAATGTGACCATTATCGGGTGCTGCACAATCTTTTGTGTACTCTGCCCAGTTCGCAGAAAGGTGATTGGGCTTTTGCGCTTCCCCAATTACTCTTCTGTTATAACACGACTCCCCATGAAGTAACTGGGGAGTCCCCCTACTTCCGGATGTTTGCACAGGAACCACGACTGCCTGTCGATTTTCTGTTGGGTCGTGGTCAGGAGGGAGGCCCTGGTAGTGTTGGGTGTTAGAACATCAGACAAGACTGCAGGTGGCATTTGAAGGAGCCTGGGAGCAGCTGCATTTAGCTGCAGCACATCGTAGGGAGAGGCACGACGCTTGTGTCCGGGATCCAACCTTGGGTGGTCAGTTAGTTTTCCTTTGTAATTATGGTCTAAAAGGGCCATCATAAGATTCAGGACCACTGGAGCTCGGTGGTGTACCAGGTAGTGAAGGCACCTGGAGCAGGAGGCTCAGTTTACACCATTGCACTGGTTAATGATGTGAATAAGGTAAAGCATGTTCATCGCTCGCTATTGAAGGCAAGGGTAGGCGGGGACTCCGTAGTGCCTCCCCCAAAGGATATATTATCAGATATTGAGGAGCCATTGCCAGAGGAGCCTCCCTCATTGGAGGAAGTTGACCTGTTTATGGTGGTAATGGAGATTCTGCCCGCTACTCTTGAGTTAGAGAGTCAGGGCCAGTCATTGGCAGGCCCCGGTTCAATGACGGTTGGGGTGGATTCCGCAGTTGAGGCCCCTGTGGGTCCCAGACCATCAGGACAGGGTGCCGTAAGTCAATTACCCCTAATCGATTCTGGTTCTTTAGGTTCATCTTACGGTGAGTGTGCGGTGAGACACACAGGGCAAACTACTGCTCGCGGGCATTCAAATCGTAACCATCTGCCTAGGGCCGTAGGGAGGGTAGAAAGTGTTGAGGCTGTTGATGCTTCGTCCAGTTTCGTGTCCGAACTGTTCCGGCCTTGGGCTTAGGTTTATTTGGGCTAATCATCGGGGCAATGGTTCAAGAGCTGTGGGTAGATTGTGGCAATGTGATTGGGCCATCTTATTGGTTTATAGGTAGGTGATTCCTTACCCACGATAGCCGATCAGAATGGTTTCTGATGATATTTAGGGTGGGAGTTATCTGACCTGGTGTACGTCACGACTAGGGCCGCTGTTACAGTGTGCGCATGAGCAGAAGGTTGAAAGTACCACGTTCATCGACTCCGGTGCCGCGGGTAACTTTATTGACTCTTCTTATGCCAAAAAACTGGGGGTAAAGATCGAGGCATTATCCCAGCCCGTAAGCATCACATCTGTTGACGGTCGGCCCCTCTCTTCCAGCCCTATCACCTCCCAGACCCAGCCAATCACCCTCATCATCAACCAACATGAACAACAGATTCAATTCTACATCACCTCCATCTCATCTCCTCCCATCATCCTCGGGCACCCTTGGTTATTGCAGCATGATCCACTCATACCTTGGATGCAGAACCGGATTCTACAGTGGGGGCTGACATGCACTGAACTCTGCCTATGGGCCTGGGCTGGGACGTGTTCTAGGGAGCCCGAGGAACCTGAGGTAGAAACCAACAGCATCCCAACAGCCTAACGGGGGACCTGGCTGAAGTGTTTTTTAAACGACGCGCCACCCACATACCTCCTCATCAACCCTATCAACCTTCAGCCGGGTTCTTCTTTGTAAAAAAAAAAAAGATGGTGCCTTACATCCATGTGTCGATTATCGGGGGCTCAATGACATCACCATCAAGAACCGACACACATTGGCACTTACCAACTCTGCCCTGGACAGCCACCATTTTTACTAAGTTTGGATCTCCGGGCCGCCTATAACTTGGTGCGCATTAGAGAGGGCGATGAGTGGAAGACGGCCTTCATCACCCTCACAGATCTTTGGAGGAATGGCGACACTGGCTCCAGGGTGCCAGAGAGCCGTTCATCATCAGGAAAGACCACCAGAATCTAATCGCCACCTGTAAAATGAAACAGCTATTTTTTGAGAGCTATAACTTCCACCTGTCATACCGCCTGCGGTTCCACAGGACACTATGAAAGCCTCGTCATCCCTTTGGATACTGTAACGCACCTGCCGCATTCCAGTAATTCATTAATGATGTTCTTAGAGACATGCTAGGCCGCTGGGTGCTCATCTACCTTGACGACATCCTCATTTACTCTCGGACCGTTGACGAACACATCCAACACATCAGAGCGGTTCTCAAGAGATTGCTCGCCCATCAGCTGTACTATAAGATGGAGAAGTGCGCTTTCCACCGCTCCACCATGTTCCTGGGTTTTGTCATCTCGTCCCAGAGTGTGGCCATGGACCCGCAGAAACTGGAAGTTGTGCATCATTGGCCCCTACCCAAGACTCTCAAACAACTTCAACGGTTTCTCGGGTTTGCGAACTTCTATCGTCGCTTTATCCGGGACTACAGCACAGTTACAGCTCCTTTAACCGCTCTGACTTGTCCATCTTCTCACCCCCTCAATCTCAACCCTGCTGCCATCTCTGCTTTCCTAGAACTTTTTCGCAGTTTCACCTCCGCTCCTATCCTTCTCCATCCCGATGCAGACAAGCCATTCATTGTGGAGGTGGACGCTTCGGACATGGGCGCCGTTCTCTCCCAACGAGGTCCAGACCAGAAGCTGCCCCCTTGAAGTTTCTTCTCCAAAAAATTTGACCCCACTTAGCAGCAATACGGTGTAGGGGACCGCAAGCTGTTGGCCATAAAGTGGGCCAACAAATGGTGACACTGGCTCCAGGGCGTCAGAGTACCGTTCTCTGACGCCCTGGAGAGTACCGTTCATCATCTGGACCGACCAACAAAATCTAATCTCCACCCGTAAAAAATGAAACAGCTGAACCTTAGATAGGCGCAGTGGGCATTATTCTTTTAGAGCTATAACTTCCACCTGTCAATACCGCCCAGGGACCAAGAACACCAAGGCCGATGCTCTCTCCTGACAGCATGAGGAAGACGTCCCTCGGGCGGAACCCGCACGTGTCCTACCTCCCACCAAGTTCATTGCACCACTCCTTGGGATCCGGAGACGAGGGTGCGCCAGGCACAGGCAGCGGAGACCGAACTGGCAGGTGTGCCACCTGGTTGACTCTATGTACCAAACACCGTCAGGACGGAGGTCATCCAATGGGGACATTCCTACCCCCTCTCTGGACACCTCGGAACACGTTGCACCCTCCAGTTCATCCAGCGCGCCTTCTGGTGGCCCACCATGACCAAGGTTCACGAGTTCGTCCAGGCGTGCCCAGTGTGTGCCAGGGCCAAGGATGTAAACCAACCATCTCCAGACGAGCTCCAACCACTTCCTGTTTCCTGTCGACCCTGGACGCACATTGCCATTGACTTCATCATGCGCCTGCCGGTTTCTGAAGGAAAAAAACACCATCCTCACCATCGTCATCTGGTTCTCCAAAGCTGTGCACCTGGTGGCCCTCCCCGGGCTCCCGTCAGCTAACAAAAACAGCAGAGCTGATATTAGAACATGTAGTCCACCTGCATGGGGTCCCAAAGGACATCGTCCCAGACAGGGGGCCTCAGTTCACCTCACGATTCTGGAAGGCCTTCTGCCGTCTGATCAAGTCCACCTGTAGTCTGTCTTCCGGCTACCATCCACAGACAAATGGTCAGACGGAACAGACCAACCAACAACTGGAGCCCTACCTGAGGTGCTTTGTCACCGACCATCAGTGCTCTGGGCTCGCTACCTCATCTGGATTGAACTATCACATGACCTCCGTATATCCTCCGCCACCAGCTTAAGCCCATTTGAGGCATGTTACAGTTTCCTGCCTCCAATGTTCGACCACAAAGAACCGGAGGTTGAAGTACCATCGGCCCAACAGTTGGTCCATCGGTGTCGACAGCTATGGAACCAAGCAAACCTCGCCATCAAACGCGTCAACACCTGCTACACCCATTGGGCCGATTGTACCACGTAGGTGACAAAGTATGGCTGTCCACAAAAAATCTACATCTGCAGACAGAATCCCGGAAACCATCACTTCGATTCATACCGCATCACCCTCCGAATCAACCCCGTCACCTACCGTCTCCAGCTCCCTGCAGCGTTCCAAATCCACCCGGTATTCCATACTTTGCAGCTCAAACCCTTCACCACTTCACCTATGGTTGTCTAGATTGAAATGCATGAATGCTAATGCTTTTATAAATGCTTTTCTGTGGAAGTGGCAGCAGTGAAGAAACATGAATCCAGGACTTCTGTGATGGCTATACTGTATAATCAATGGCAGGTGGATGACATGGTTTCCTCAGAATCCTGTAAATAAGAATTTCTTCTAAATGTGACTTGAGTTAGCACACAGGTTGAGTTTTCCAGTTCTTGTCAATATTACGTCATAAATATTTACTGTGACAACTTGAAGGCTTTGTTAGTTTAATATCGTCCTTCATGAAGAACACCCACACAAAGGCAGGTGCTTTTGCAGGAAGAAATGGTATATAAGGAGTCAGGAGAGAGGGAAGTTTTAGACAGGATTTCTACAGATACAGCACTAGAAGAAAGACACTTACTTTGCTACTACGACTTTGCATTCAGGTTCATAATTTTTGAGGTAAATATTGTGAATGAGTTATTTGGTTAACTTCTTACTTATTTGTTATTTGGTTAACTTCTTACTTCTTACTTCACAGTTTACCTTTTATATAAAAGGTAAACTGTGTTAATGGAAATGTATACCAAAGTGCTGATGAATTCTGAATTTTGCCTGGCTTGTATTGAAATGCTAGCACTAATGTACACAGGGACTTGAATGGTGCCATATGGTGCCACATATAAATGGTGCCACATATAAAAGTGTATGATTGCTCATAAGATGGAATGCATTTAACAAACATCTGTTATTCTCAGGACAAAGTTTACATGACAGATTTACACTACTGTTTGTTTTTTTGTTTTTATGTTAGTTTTTTAACCTCAAGAAAAAACAAAGCCAATAAGGGAATGGTTGTTTATCATTGTTCTAATATAAGTGAGTAGTTTTTATCGGTAGACCAGAAAGGAAAAAAACAAAACAAATAAACATCTAAAAAATGTGCCATGTATTTGTATTCAGTGCCCTTGAGTCAATCCTTTGTAAAATAACTTTTAGCTGCAGTTACAGCTGCAAGTTTCTTTAGGCGTCTCTGCCAGTTTTGCACATCTGGAAAATTAAATACAGTGGAACCTCGGATTGCGAGTAACGTGGTTTACGAGTGTTCCATAAACCGAGCAAAGATTTTAAATAATTTTTTATTCGGAAACCGAGCAAGTATTAGTTTACGAGTGCCGAGTATCAGCTTCACACATTCGACTCTTATTTTGACACCGAGCGTCACTCTCTCACCTTAACCCAGATTAATTTGTTTTATTTTCATTTTATAGATTGTATTAATTATTTTGATGTATTTATTTTTGGGAGCTGTGGAACAAATAATTTGAGTTTTTATTATTTCTTATGGGAAATGATGATTTGGTTTAAGAGTGTTTTGGAATACGAGCCCACTTCCGGAACGAATTATGCTCGTAATCCAAGGTTCCACTGTATTTAATATATATGTTAAAATACATTTAAGTTTTGGTTATAATGTGACAAAATGTAGAAAAGTTCAAGTTCAACATTTCCGAGGCACTGTAACAAGGAGCTTACAGTTCTTTATTATGATACGACACTATCTTTCACTAGTAAATCAATTTTATTTTCCATCAGCTCCATTCTCATGTTTTATAAAGATTATGTTGCTTTTAAGCAAATCAAATTTTTGTGTCTGTCCCCAGAGAAATCATGGAGATTCGTTTGTTTGTCCTGGCCTTGGTGTTAATGATGTGTGCTGCACTACATGCTGAACAGCACTCCTGGAAGGATTTCAAGGAGAAACATATCATCAGGAGAATGTCTGCAAATGACTGTGGAAGACTGATGAATAAGAAAAGATCCCTCATCATAGTCAAGGACAGCAGATCACACGCCAACCACTGCAAACAAGAGCACGTCTTCATAGTGGCCAGAGAAAAAACAGTCAAAGCTGTGTGTAAAGCAAGGGGCAAGTCTGTGGGTGATCATCTTCATGAAAGCAAAAAACGTTTCATTGTGGTGAAATGTACTAGGGACAAGAATCAAACATATCCACACTGTCAATATAAAGGTCAGAAGATCAAGCAAAAGATAAGAGTAAGATGTGAGAAGGGTGTGCCTGTGAAAATACAGGGGTAAAATTTAAATGGCTGGATGCTTTCGTCATGTACAACAAATATCTCACTGTTGTTTCATTTATAATCATGCTATATATTCTCTTTTAAAAGCTTTAAGATGTGGGATTTCTCTAAACGTACAAATCAATATCTGTCCTTGTCACTTAACCAATAAAGCATTACAAAAGCATTTTCTCTCCTGATTGATTTTACCCTGACATGCAGATTATGTTAATTGGCTTTTCCAAATTGCCAGTAGTGTGTGTGTGTGTGTGTGTGTGTGTGTGTGTGTGTGTGTGTTTGTGGACTGGCACCCTGTCCAGAGTGTACTGTACCCTATCTTGTGTCCAAAGTCTCCTGGAATATGCTCCAGACCCCCATAACCCAGTGAAGGATAATGCTCTATACAAGATGAATGAATGAATGAAATAGATTTATTCCATCATTAATCATATTTTGGAGTGGCAAATTGGCATAGTTTGGGGGCAATTGGTCAATTCTTAATGGTGTGATACACTTTACATGTTAAATAATTTTTTTTGTCATCATATTTGCAATTTACCACCGAAAATTGTAATATAATTTAAATGTAATATTTTTTTTTCTGCTACTAGGGATGGCTGAGTCCAACAACTGTCATGAACTCACGCATACACCACATTCACAGTCCGCTTTCATCTATTGACATCTATTTCCTTTCCCACACTGTCATGCTTCTCATCACGCGGCCATGTTTTTCCCACGCTGTCATCTCTCCTCACATGCCCCCGCACTGCCCCACCAGCACACCAGTTTCTCATCTGGCACTGATTTCTTCCGGCTCATAAGCTCTCTCTGCCGAATTATTGTGTTTTTTTGCTCCAATATTCGCGTGGTTTGTTTTTTAGTTTTCATGTTACCGACTTTGCTTTGTTTTCTCGTTTTCCCGATTTTCGTGAACACGTGAACCACGCTTACCAACCATGCCCAATTATGGAGGAGAGCCAGGTACATGTAGATCGTTTCTCTCTCAGTGTTCACAGATTTTTGAGCTACAAGCCTCAACCTTCTCCTCGGAGCGGTTGCGAGTAGCCTACACCATCACCCTTCTTACTGGCAGACCCCGAGAGTGGAGCACGGCTCTCTGGGATGCTCGCGACCCATGTTGTAACAACTTTGAGGCGTTCTCCAGGGAGATGAGGAGAGTTTTGATCGCTCCAGGACCTCCAGGAGATCAGTCCCCGCTAGCAGATCCCCCCCCCAAGGATGGCACACAGGCCCCTTCCTCCACGATAGAACGATCAGAAGGAGCCCATGCAGTTGGACAGGACTCGAATCTCAGAGGAGGAGAGGCATTGGCGTCGCCAGGAAAGAGCCTGTTTCTACTACGGAGCCTCTGGACATTCCTTAAGAACTGCCCGTTAAAAGGAGGCGCCCTCTAGTCAGGCTGGGAGCACTAGAGGATGCTCCTTTAGGCACACTCCCAGAACTATGTGCCCTACTTCCTGCTATGTTAATCATCTGCGGCCAAGCTCACCAGGTCCAGGCCCTTATCGACTCCAGTTTTGACCTTAACCTGATCAGCGCCGCTACAGCTAGGGCGTTGGAGGTCCCATGTGTTCCAGTAGAACCTCCGCTTGCAGTTCATGCCCTAGACGGAAGTCCTCTGCCAGCCATCACACGGCGAACCCGTCCTCTTACACTACGAATTTCCGGAAACCACTCTGAAGAGATCTGGCTGTTGGTTATTCAGAGATCCCATGCTACGGTAGTTCTCAGTCTTCCCTGTCCCTCAGATTGACTGGACTAACGACACTATCATGGGCTGGAGCCCTTCGTGTTCCAGGTCTTGTCTTCTCTCAGCACTCCCTCTACCTTCCACTCCAGCCAAGCCTGACAATCTCCCTAACATCTCCAATGTTCCCGCTGAGTACCACGATCTCAAGCTGGTCTTCAACAAGACTCAAGCCAAGAGAGCAACTTGTATGTCAAAGCAGAGAAATGTGAATTTCACACATCATCGACCACCTTTCTAGGCTTCGCCATCTCTCCATCGCGGCTAGAGATGGAACCGGCTGAGGTTCAGGCGGTTTCCCCAGTCTCGCCGGACCTCCAATGATTTCTGGGCTTTGCCAATTTCTACCGCAGAGTCATTCGAGAGTACAGCTTTGTCGCCGCTCCTTTAACCTCTCTGACTTCCTCCAAGACGCGCTTCTGTTGGAACGAGGAGGTGTTCTCTTTTCCCCATGACTCCATGCCATTCAACACGATCCTGCCCTCTCGTTGACTAGTAGCAACCGTGAAACTGGACATTGAAGCTAGAGTTAAGCAGGCATTGACCCAGGAGCTCGGCCCAAGCAACATTTCCCCAGATCGTCTTTTTGTTTCCCTCTGTCTACGCTGACAGGTCCTTGAATGGGGCTATGGATCTAGATTGGCCTGCCACCCAGCCTCTGACTGAACCAGCTTCATCGTCCAGCAGCGCTTCTGGTGGCCCTCTTTGGGGAGGGAGGTTTCCAGCTTTGTGGCAGCCTGCGACATCTGCGCCCACTGTAAACATGACAATCGTCCTCCGGCTGGCCTCCTCAGACCCTTACCCATACTACAGTGCCCCAGGTCTCACATTTTGGTGGACTTCATAACAGGCCTATCTTCGTCAGCTGGGAACACATATATCATGACCATTGTTTTTCCAAGTCTGTCTATCTGGTTCCACTTCTCAAACTCCCCTCTGCCAAGGAAACAGCAGAACAACTGATGCTCCATGTTTTCCGTCTTCATGGTCTCCCCACTGACATAGTTTCAGATCGAGACCCTCAATTCACCTCACGCTTCTGGAGGAGTTTTTGTAGACTCATCGGAGCTACTCCTAGCCAGTCTTCTGGTTTTCATCCCCAATCCAACTGCCAAAAGGGACATAAGAACCAAGCAATGGAAGTGGCCGTCCGGTGCATGACCACGCACGATGCTACCACCTGGAGTAAGTTCCTCCCGTGGGTTGAGTATGCTCATAACTTCCTGCCATCTGCGTCCACAGGACTTTTGCCATTCCAGTGCTTTCTGGCTACCAGCCACCGCTTTTTCCAACCCAAGAGGAGGAGGTAGAGGTCTCATCGGTCCAACATTTTGTCCGCCGCTGCAAACGGACATGGCTACAAGACAGACGAAGCTTGCTGCAAGCATCCAGGTCTAACAAGATATGGGCTAATTGCCACCGTACCAAGGCTCCCAGGTATCGTGTAGGACAGAAAGTCATGCTCGCCACCAGGGACATCCCTCTGAGAACCCTCTCACACAAACTTTCACCTCGCTTCATCGGCCCCTTTACTGTGTCCAAGGTTATCAACCCATGTGTTACGTGCGACTCCTGCTTCCATCTTCTATGCGATGGATCCACGTTTCACAGCTAGGATGTATCGCAAACAGTCCACTAAGGGTTAAGGTTGTAATCCTTTTACATTGCTGACACATCTATAACTGACATAAAATACCATAATTTAAGTGAAAAAAAAAAAAGATTTCAGATGACATGTTAAAGATTGGTGGTCACTAGTTGATGGTCAGTGAAAGATAACTTCCAAATCTTAGTAACAGAAGTTCAATTGTAGGCTTACACCTGTTAACAACTAAGTATGTAAGACAGCCAGAGACTAATGCAAAGGCCACTGAAAAGGCAAATCACTAGTGGGCATCTTGATGGCATGCAAACAAGTTTGACAAGC
>JAAGKR010008746.1:1434-29775 GCA_011419295.1 Clarias macrocephalus | reverse complement strand
TTTACATTAATTGTCTGAATAATGGATTACATTTTTGAAAAAAAATCTAAATGGTGGACCTAACGCGTTAGATTACTCGTTACATCAAAAAAGTAATCTTGAGTACTCCAACACGTTACTTTGTAACGCGTTACACCCAACACTGTTAACCACTTCCCCTCGCCCGTGCCTGACAGCTAGGATGTTAGCGTGTTACTGTATATTACATTTTAGCTAGGGCTGCTCCGAGTGATCGGGCCGATAATAACTTTGGGAAGTTTGATCGGCGGACTCTATAATGGCCGATATAGAAAAGGCGATCAGATGACGCAAAACTCGCAGGTTTTTATTTATTTATTTGTTTGTTTATTTTTGCGCGCTGCTAAAATGGCTTCACCGGTCTGGCGATTCTACATGTTGTGTGAAAACGACAATACATTAGCAATCTGCAACCTGTGTAACAAGCCAATTCTTCGAGGCGGGAAGCACCCAAAGCATTTTAACACCACGAACCTCATCAGACATTTGAAGGTTAGTCATGTAAAGGAACACGAGCAGTTTTCAAAGTTGACTAGCGCTAAGAGAGCGGGAGAGCGCAGCATCTCGCGCGCCGCCGCTCACTCAGCTGTCGGTATAATACCCCTATCTCACCTACGCGGTTTCTCTCAGTGGCCATAAGTACGGTTCATCATGATTCACCGCGAGTTTTGGCGCTGTGATTACGTTTCCATCTTTCCGCGCGAAAAATTAAACATGTTTAATTTTTTTTGGCGGCCCTCACGGATGCTTGCGGACCTTGCAGAACTTCCGGCGACTCACGTCCTACTGTCTGTTATTTAATTTCATTTTATACAATCTACAGGAAAGTTTATTTGTCAGGCTCTAAGCTGTTCCGAATTACTAACCAAGCACAGGCTGCTATGTTTTAAGTTGACGTGTTGCACATGTTGCTCGCCAATAAATACAGTCGTCAATTCATGATGTTCCTCTTCTTGTAATTTCAATAATTAATTTACATTGTTGTTAGATATAGTTATGTTAAATAATGCTACACGATATGGCTTCAAGTAGACCCTGCAATCGTTGATCAGTGATCGGTATCGGCCGATACAACTTCTAGTGATCGGAAATCGGTGATCGGCCTCAAAAATCCTGATCGGAGCACCTCTAACATTAGCGTGTTATATTATACATTAGCGTGTATAAATTGTATATATCGCCTTTAAGAAGTTAAGTGTTTCAAATTTTCTCTCAAACTCTCACTAGCTATAGGTGCTTCCTGGATTAGACTTTTCAATCAGTGCGTTAACATGGACCTTAATATTCCACAAATAATCATAATACCTGTTCAATGATCAAAAGAATCGTAATAACCCAATCAAACACCTCACTTGGCTTGGCTTTCCAATCAGAGCAGGCTGACCTGATCCGAGTGATCACACGATCTGATCAGTTCTGGCTTGTTGGAATAAATATGCTTTTTTGCGCATGCTTGCCTCACATGGGCACACGGCGACAAAGACGTGAAGTTTGTTTGCATTCTAAAAATCATCTGAATGTGGTTAAAATAGGAAAATGTAAAATTATCAAGTTCATACTGTTTCCTAGCCGCGCCCTCGAGGCAGCCGTCATGTCGTCACTAATTTCCAGTCGGGTGCTCACCATGTCCGAGTTATTACTGTGTCCGATCAGATGGCCACGCCTTTACCACGTTGTCGTTGCGTCCGGCGGGTCGGGCGTTTGATCACAAAGTGGTGGTGTGAGGATCGTATTCGGTATTAATACCAAGTGTCACGTTTCTCTGAATGTGACATACTATAGACGTCCTGATAACCTGCTGCAAACGTTGTAAGCATCAGAAGAACATAAGATGAATTTAATGTTCTAAAATTCTAAACGTAGCATGAACCTACCGTGGTTGTAGCACAAGCCTGAAGAGGGCGCTGTGAGAACTCCAGTGATGTAGAAACCAATCAGTGCCGTTGTTCATACAGTACGTCCTTATTAAGCTTTTCTTGCTTTATGTTTTGTCCAGGTCCTCATCAGGGATTTATTTTTTATTTTTTTATCATGGCAACTCAACGTCAAGGGAGAAAATAAATACTGCGTCCGGACCTGTTGCTACCGCGTTCCTGCTGTACAAGTTCTTATAGACATAAGCTTCTGAGAGGGAAGTCGTCAGGAATCCGGATTTAAGAGGGTTTTAGTAAATAAACTTTCATAAAAAGCTAAATAAATGCTTCTAGCCATGGCATTGTCTTGTTTTTTATCTGTTGCAAAAGCATTTAGGACTTAAATATTCCAAAAATGTGGAGATGGATTTTAAAAAGGAAGAAAGATCGATTTGTTCACTTGAGCCTCCACCATTACACTCTGACAAGCACAGCTAATACATTAGAAGATTTTATTATTATTATTATTATTATTATTAATTAGTTATTTAAGTATTTTATGTTTTCCTCCAGATGGTTGAACCGCTGTAGCGATTAATTTCGGCATTATATTTATTTTTCACTTATTAGCCTTTATCCTATGGCGCTTGGATTCTAGGTATATATACTTCTGAACATATTCCAGTTTTGAATTATTAAATTTTTTTCTCTCTCTCTGTTTAGTGCCTGAAGTATTTTTCTTTCTTTTTTTCTTTTTCTTTTTTTCATCTTAAACATGCACGCTTTATATAAAACCCTAGTTTACATGTCTTTGGGTGATTTTCACATGCAGATCGAAAAGACAGAATTGTTTTTAAAAGATTATCTTCTATATTTTATTACAAGAATATAGCAGCATTAACCTTAAACCCAGTCTCAACACAGAGGTGTTCACGAACGCTGGGAGATGCTTGAAGTGCTTCAACATACATTTTGAGCGCTTCGTTTTTCTTCCTGAGAAGGATTTTTTCTCCCCAGTGGGCACGCAGCGCAGCCTTCAGGTCATCTGTCAAAGATCTTTAAAACTCATGAATCCTTAAGAGGTCTTTAGGTGGTCTTCACCAAAATAAAATATGATTAATATAACTAGGGATGGGGGGGGGCTGTACTGTGATCTCTCCAAATTTTTTATTTATTTATCCAAATCATAATTTTTTCTTAATTTGTGTAAATACATGCTCGAACTTGAGGTGGCAAAATGTTACTGTTCCTCTGTAATCCTCCTCCTCGTACCTCGGCATACGAATTGAATTCGTTCTCCAGGCAAATTCTTTTTTGTTTGTTTTTTTTTTGTATTGCGAAACAAATTTGTATTGAGAAACACGTTTTTACATTTTTACATTTTACATTTTTACATAGGAAATAATGTAAACGCAGATAATCCGAACCAGCCACCAAAAAATATTGCCAACATTAGACAAAAAATTCATATTTGCATATAAAAACAATTTTAAAAATGTAGAAAAGACATGTAAATGAAAAAAAAAAAACTAAATAACTAGACATCAAACAAGTATATGGCAGCACGGTGGGTTAGCGATTAGCACTGTCACCTTGCCCCTCTACTGTAGGTCCTGGGTTTGATTCCCATGTCGGGTCTGTATGCATGAAGTTTGCATGTTCCTCCAGGTTCTCCGGTTCTCTCCCACAGTCCAAGGACATGCAGATTAGGTTAATTGACGTTCCCAAATTGCCTGTGGTGTGTGAATGTTGACCGGAGGTTCTACCACAGTCATACAAAATGGGAATAAATACCATAGTTACCATCGGCCTCCACGGTCCCTGGTTGGACTCCAGAGCTCCCTAGATGAATGGATGGGAACCTTAATTTATGATTCCTCTTGGCACTGGCTGATTTAAAAATGAAAATGAAATTAGCCCCCCCTCCCCCCCCCCCTTTTTTTTTTGCTTCTGTCCTTGCTAACATTCTTGGGACTCATGTTTTCACTAAATATTGCGCAAAGTGCAAAAAAAAAACTTCCCTTCCCTGACGCAAACAAGTTTTGAACGGCTCCTGGACACGTGCGATTTTGTCGGCACTCAGTTAATTTGTTAATATGCCAAAAATGCTTCTTATGCCGAGGGAGATTTCTTGCAAAATTTCAGTTCTTAAGGTGAAAATTCGTGAGACGGGGCGTTCAGGTACCACTGTATTTACACGCTGGTCGTTTGTTTAAAAATGTATTTATAAAATTGCGCTACTTACAGAATCAACATTGTATTATAAAAAATTATCACCTAGGTGCCCCCGAGTGGTGCAGTGGTAAAATGCTCACCCTACATCCGCCGAGTGTTTTACTCCGCTCCCAACAGTGCATGAGTGGGTAGTTTGAAAAGACACGGTCGGCTGGCGTCACGTGGCTCGGAGGAAACACATGACGGTCTTCGGCCCTTCCGACTGAGTGGTAGTAGTAGCCTTAATGTGGGAGCCCCCTAGTGACGGGGGAGGAATTGGATACGACTAAATTAGGGAGAAAATCTGGGAAAACTCTAAAAAATAAAATAAAATAAGCCTACTAATAACAAACTTTTCATTTTCTCATACATTTTTTTTTTGGTGTTGTTTTTTCTTATGCCAGATTGAGCGAGGATGTAGCCGGGTCACCATACGATAAAGAATCCATGGCCATCATCCACCTCAACAACACCACGGTCATGTACCTGAAGGAGGTCACCAAATTCCTGGCGCTCGTCTGCTTCCTCAGGGAAGAGAGTTTTGAGAGAAAAGGTGAGCATTTGATTCGGGCTGACACCTTTTACTCATTAATTAATATCAGTAACATATTTACAAGAATTTCTTAAGTCACTAATTGATTGGTTCTGGAGTGCTGGAGGAGAGCAGGTAGTGTGGTGAGGTGACATACAAAGGGGTTTTTTATTATTATTATTACTGTTATTTTCCAATAACAGTAGTGTTTAAATCCAAGTTGATGATGATTCCTTTATGTAATAAATTAAAGAAGAGTTGACCTTTTGCATGGTATGTCGCGTCCACCATGGTCCCGCCCACTTCTGGATGTCGAGATGGACCTTACTTAGTGGATACAAGTTACAAAACCCACGGTCACGGAAGCATTCTTGGTAAGAAACACACATCTGATAACGTTATGTCATCCTAAACGACACTTTAGCAATTGCTTCTAAGCCGTCCCTGACTGAATCGTCTCCGAATCATCCGTATAATTCTGTTCACAAAACTAACTAGCTTCTAACACGAGGCTGAATCTCAAATCCCCCTTTAACCCCTGATTAAGGGCACCACTTGGTTTGTTAAACGAGGGCTTGTACAGCTTACGCATTAGCTTTCTGTTTGACTCTATTTGTGGGAACAGCATGAATTAAGGCAGGGTGGCTTAGTGGTTAGCACTGTCGCCGTGCACCTCCAGGGTCCGGGTTCGATTCCCGCCTCTGTTTGCATGGAGTTTGCATGTTCTGTCTGTGCTTGGTGGGTTTCCTCCCTTAGCGTTCCCAAAGTGTGTGTGTGTGTGTGTGTGCGTGTGCTCTGTGATGGATTGGCACCCGGTCCAGGGTGTACCCGGCTTCGTGCCCTAAGTCTCCTGCAATAGGCTCCACTCCAATGTGACCGTGTATATACAGGATTAAGCTGTATAGATGATGAGTGAGTGGGCGAGTAGAAAGCATGAAATGTCAGGATTCGTTAACATTTCTAACCTGCACATCATTTTGTAAAGCATAAAAACACAGCATGTTCCATAACGTCGTCTTTTTTAAAACAGAAGCACTGAATGAATTAACGCTTCTCTGTGGCGTTCGGGTCAGGCGGGTTGGCCGGCCAGTCAGGCGCAGCGATATTATATCATGGTCAGCAAAGCGGTTAGTGGTAGTTGTGGAAAAGGAGGTGGACAAAGTCCTACTGGAAGAGGGAATCAGCATCTCCATAAAGCTTGTCAGCAGTGGAAAAAAGCATGAAGTGCTCTAAAGTCTCCTGACACACAGCTGTGTTGACTTTGGACCAACACCAGAGGATGACTTGGCATCGCATATCATCACCGACTGTAGAAACTTCACACTGGACTTCAAGCAGCCACAGACTTTGGAAGCTTCAAATGAAATGCAAAATTTACCATCATCTCAAAAGAGGACTTTGGACCACCGAGGAACAATCTGGTTATTTTTCTCCTTTGTTCAAGTGAGACGCTTCTGATGATGTCTGCGGTTGAGGAGTGGCTTGATACTAGGGATGTAACAGGTGGAGCTCGTCCCCTGGCGACGGCTATGCGTGGTGGCTCGTGATGCACTGACTCCGGCCTCGTACTTCACTCCTTGTAAAGCGCTTCCAAGGTCTTGACAATCTTCAGTTACCACCTTTTCCTACCACACTTTTTCACCTTCCAGGAAACTTTTCATGAATATTATCATCTTCTGGACAACTGTCAAGTCAGCAGTCTTCCCCAATCTCAAAATGAAATCAATCTGAAAATGTAATATTTTGAGTCAGTGTATTTTGGGGTTCCATGAGCTGTAAGCCGCAAACAAAAAAGGCTTAAAATATTTCACTTTACATGTAATGAGTGTAAAATAGATACGAGTTTCACTTTACAAAAGAATTTTACAATATTCAAATTCTCTATTCGAGATGCACCGTAGACTGTATGTAGATAGGGCAGTTGGCACATCGTGCATTCTGGCTAATCAACATATCTCAGGAATAATGCACTACCCCTGAGTGTAAGGCGGGATTGTATATTGTGTATTGTTTGAAATAGTTTGGAAACTACTCTACTGTTGCTC
Organism: Clarias macrocephalus; assembly: GCA_011419295.1. NCBI lineage: Eukaryota > Metazoa > Chordata > Actinopteri > Siluriformes > Clariidae > Clarias > Clarias macrocephalus. Next base: position 23,113 of record JAAGKR010008746.1, on the reverse strand, counting down.
CTCTGGGACTGAATTTAGAGCTCCGGTGATGACAGCACTTCTTCTGCGCTGTTTGTTGATTTTCAGCCCAAGTGAATTTGGGCCAAACGTGGCAGATCCGCGGAAACTTAAGAGCATAATGTGGCTCCTCCGAGACTCGAGAAGAAAAGCATTATAACGCTGAAGGATTTGGGAAGTTAATGAATGCTGAAATATTCATGCAGAGATCTAGCCGCGCTGCAGGAGGGACGACAAATCAAGGAAGCTTCAGGGCCGCGCAGACTTACGTGCACCCTCAGAGCTGAGAGTACGGTCTATACGCTTTTTTTTTTTTTTTTTAATTAAAATAAATTACATCAACACCATTTCAGTAATGCGATAACGAATGTTTTTTTTTTTAAGCCACAGCAGTTCTTTCAGAAAGTTCTACTCACTCTAAATAGATTCTTGACAGCAGAAGTAGTGGTTTATTATTTATAAGAAGTGGACAGATTTTTTTTATAGGTTTTGATATAAAATGTCTCATTGATGGGCATCGAGTCCTCGTAATGTGTGCAGATCATTTGAGCAATACATTCTGTTGTCTGACTATTAATGCATCAGGTTTATTACTGCATGTGATTTTTCTTTCATCTGTTCATTGCAGGTCGTATATATTCATGCTTAATTCCGTTTGGCAAATATATTTCCGGAAAGTTTATTCCAAGTTCTGCATGATCTCCCAGTCGGTTTCCTCCAGGTTCTCTGATTTTTACGTAATGTACCTTGCAAATCCTGAAGGTAGGAGGATCGGCTAGTCTAAATTGCCCTACTTTAAAACGAGGATATGAAGGTTAACTTAATCCTGATACAGTTAGGGTTTAAAAAAAAAAAAGTTTTTAATCTTGCCAGGAATTCACAGAGCAGCTGGAAAAGACGAGAGGTGGGCATCGGGAAGAAAGGATCGTACTGTAATGCATGCAGACATGACGCCTATGACGCAAAAATAGTACGAGTTCAATAAAATACGAATGTTCTGTGATTTTTATTTTATTTTCATTTATTAGTTCAAGTGCCTGGTCACGGTCACCTGGTTTAAAGGTGCCATAATATATTCCTACCACTCGGGCAACATTTCTTCTTTTTCACTCCTAATCCAAATAAACTGTTTTCGTTTCTGTAGCGTTTGAATGACGTGCATTTTTCTAGCGAATCAGAATGCAGGAAACTGGCCTTGCTTGAAAATGGCAAACTCCAGGGCGATGGTCATGAGTCCAGTCCGAAGAATGACATCATGGGAACATTTGGAATTTATGAATCAATGTGTAAATGTGTTCAAACATGTGTTAGATAAAAATGTAAAAAAAAACGAATAAAAAAAATTTTAAAAGTCAGGATTTTTTTTCCCCCTATTATGCGGTATGGAGGCCCATGTGAACAAACAAAAAAGATTTCGTGCTCTCCCTATCATCCGGAGGTTGCGAGTTCGAATCCCGGATGAAGCTGTAGTCTCTTTCAGCCACGGGCCTAGAGAGAGCTGATTGGCTGATCTCTCTCGGCAGGGTGGGATGGCAGGTTTTTAGCGCTTTCACCTTGGGACCACGGCTCAACAGCCAATTGCGGGCGTCTGTGAGCTCATGCAAGAGGAAGGAGCGGATGGCGCTGGCCTCTGAGAGTGTCCCCCTGATGAGTGGTGGGAATTGGCCACGACTAAAATTAGGGAGGCATTTCGCAAATGACTCGGCCTCACCAGTTTAAACAGATCAGGTGGAAAATTGAAATGATAGAAAATGTCTGTCTTGTAAAGCTGTCCTAATGTCGAATAATCTTAATTTCAGAAAATCCTCAACAAAACAGTGGAAAACAGCTCTGAGACAAAATGGCGTCAAGGGATTCCCCTTATAATTTGAAGGCGCAGAGACAACACTGTTACATTTCACTGTGAGATTAATTTCCTTGGGTGCAAGTACGGTTTTTGGCTACATGATGGCAGTGTGGGGAAAGGGGACAGAGATTTAGTCAAGTGGCTTGTTTTGCGTCAAAAGCGTATAAGACTCACTTTGTCGGACTTAAGAACAAATCTGACTTACGAACGTGCGTCTAGAATGGAACTCATTCGTAAGTAGGGGACTGCCTGTACCCGGAGAAAACCTAAAGACGGGAATCGAACCCAGAACACCTGGAGGTGCAAGAAAACAGTGTTGACCACTAAGCCTCCGGGCCACCTCCCCATTTTTACATGGTGCATAATGGGAGCATGACAAAGCGTCCCATGTTCCCAGAACCCCACGTTCCCTAGTTTGAAGGTCCTATGTTCCCCAGGTTTTAAACATCTTGCACTGTTTCGACTGATAATTCTTTCTAGAGACGTCCAAAACCACATAAAATGATAACCATTAGTTATTGTTGTGTTTTGAATCCTTGTTCCAATAAAATAAACCTGGACAATATTCAGAAAATATTTTTCTCAAAATGGGTCACATTTTGTCTCAGTCAGATTCAGGTTAATGTTTGTCAACAGAAAAAAAGTACTAAGGAACATACAGTAGGACCGTGGGAACATCTCTGCCTCTGCCAGTGTTTTCCAGCCGTTCCTGGGCGGAGTGGGAGACTTTCGGTTTAAGCCACACCCACTTGAATACTGAATGTAGATACAGATGCATAAAACACCAGACTAATACAGATAAAGGCTTTGTGTTGGACCACTACGAGGTGTATTCTTCCCTCCAGCGTTTCTGGGAACGGCTCCAGATTCATCACGCCCCTGACCAGGATAGAGTAGTTATTTTCTGATAATCAGCGACAGCTAGTTATTATATTGAATAGGGAGGCTAAAAATAATCTACTCTCTATCAGTAACTCATTGAAAGAGCTGCTTTTTTTTTTTTCTTCTGTAATTACGCTGCGTCTCTTCTGGAAAGCACGGCTGGTAAACAGAGGAACCGTGCGCGTGTGTGTGTGCGCGCGTGTGTGTGTGTGTGTGTGTGTGTCGGTGGCCAGGGCTTTTATTCAGTCCAGACAAAACGTTAATGTTGTTTGTCTCTAGGTGCAAATTGTACTTTGATGAGAAAATATTTGATTAGTCTGTTCAGGTTGTGTTTCTCTTTCATGCATTGCACTGAAAAAAATTTATAAATAAAAAACCGATAACACTTTTTTCATGTCATTAGTGGTTATTATAATTAGATTTCACGTTTACCTATTTAAATTATATCTTTTTTTACAACCTGGAGTGCATTTGTGCTCAGTTACACAGATATTAAAATCTGTCAATGGTGTTCAGGTCAAACCGGAATTTTTGATTGTGCAGAATAACAGAACACAGTTATGAGAGTTAAAACTTGCTTTATTTCTCTATATAATCCCCTGCTACACTAATGCACTTATCCCAGTGTTTCATCACTAGTGCTTGGATACTATCAAGGTAGAAAGTTTTCTGGAACACCAGCCTCCCAGGAGCTCCTTTAACGGCTTTTCTCAAACATGTAGAAATGGCTTGGGGCGGGGCCAGGACTGTACGGGGGACGTGGCGATAACTCCCAGCCGAGTTCCATAAGGAGTGTTGGTGAATGACACAAATGCATCGATTTTCATGGCTCGGGCGTTACAATAGTTACAATATCCTAAATACAGCTAAATTATCTTATGATATAGTTACAATATCTTGGCGGAGTAACACACTCGGAGGACGGCGCTCTCCGCTCGCGCGAGCTCCCAGACGCCCCCGATTGCCTGTAGAGCCGTGACTAATGTGGGAGCACTAAGTGCCTCTCATCCCTCCCCTCTGAGAGAGCTCGGCCAATCAGCTCTCTCAGAAGGCTGCGATCTCCTTCACCACTGCGCCACTCGGAGGCCATCTTATCTTATCTTCTCTTCTCTTATCCACTTGAGGAATGTTTACAGGAACGACTGCAGCGTGCTCCGAGCCACCGCGACCGAGATCCTCATTCTCAGATGTACGGACTTCTTTAAAACGTTCGCACCGTTCAAATATTTTACTGCAGCTCAGAGTCTCATCATCGTACTGTGCTTGAAGTCTTCTGTAAATATCAATCGCTTTTTTGCGCCTTCATTCACCAGAAATTTCATTAGAAGTCCCGGTTTTACTCAAACTCTGCTTGCATCACATGCATAATGCCAGTTCATCCTAAATCATTTATTCCATTCATGGTGCGTGTGTGATGCTCGGGTTATCTTTAAGAATTCACAGAAGTTGTAGAAAAGTTGTCAGAGTTTGTCCGTTTAACATCACACGCATAAAACAGACAAAACACTAGATATACAGTATTTTCAGGATGTAATGTTACATGAGTTTTAAGGATTTGTCTGTTTTTAGCTACTTGCTATTTGTCTTACATTAAAGTTACATAAGCCTCATCCAGTCCAAATGTAACCTCCATAATGATTTGTACCACAGCCTTTCCCTCTGATTCTGATTGGTCAGGAGCTGTTGAGGAATTCTCTATAACAGCATGGAGTCGTGAACAAGTCTCCTGTAAATGTCAATCGTTTTTACGCCTTCATTCACCAGAAATTTCATCACAAGTTCCCGGCGACGTGGACGCCAAAACCCAGCCGTATTTTATGTCTATTTTTACCTTGTACGAGAGGGAACGCCTCGCCCTGCTGATAAGATGTCAGACTCCGGTCTTCGTAGCGTCTCACCACAACACGTTTTCACCCAATCTTACTAGCTTAATCCCTCTCTCCTTTTTTGATTAGTTTTTTTTTTCCTGCATTTATTTCTTCCTCGTGTTATAAAGAACTTTATCTCCATGGCTCTAATCTCCAGCACCATCGCCGGGGATTTTCATTTCATTTTCATTATTTGTAGCACGGAGGCAACATGGTGGCTTATGGTACGGTTATCACGATCGTCTCGTACCTCCGGGTTTTGAGGATCTTGAATCTTGCCTCCGGTCTGTGTGCATGGAGTTTGCATGTTCTCCCAGTTTTCCAGTGTTCTTGTTGGAGTTCCTCTAATACTGTCCAAGCATTTACAAATTGCCTGTAGCTGTAGTGTATAATTGTGTGTGTGTGTGGGTGTGTGTGTGTGTGCAAAGGGATGGCACCCCATCCAAGGTCTTGGGATGGGCTCAAGGCCTCCCACAAGCCTGCACAGAAAATGGATGGATAAATAGATAATTGGATTTAAAGACATCTAAGCCTTTTTCTCTCGCGTGAGCCGGTTGAAACACGCAAACTATTTAGTAAGACCTTAAGACAAGATATTAACTGTATGTACTGTATGTACATCCTTAAACAAAAAAAATCTTGTGTTTATCGTTAAGTCTGTGGGGTTTCAGTGTTGTTAAATCAGCGTCTGTGTATTGTAATAAAATATATTGTTTGTGAAAAGGGAGGTAATCACATCGCCTTAGAGAATATCCGCCGCTAAATCGGTTTACTGTCCGGGGCTAATAGCTTTGTAAATTATTCAATAACACACTTTATTCGAGACTTTAGTACTCTTTTATGGCGACACGCGAAGCACTCGGATAACAGATTTAAATGTTTTCCTTCTTTTCTCTTCCAGAACGTTATAATGATGCTCTTTTTACGATGGTATATTTTTTGCATTAGCATTTGATGTCCACGTACTGGTTAAAATTTTATCCGCCTTCATTTATTTGGCAGATGGCCAGACAGGACCGTGTGTGTGTGTGTGTGTGTGTGTGTGTTTGTGTGTGTTTGTGTGTGTTTGTGTGTGTGTGTGTGTACAAAGCTGAGCAGATATAAAAAGTTTGACTTAATGCCCCTACAGTAGCTTCTTCACTCATGACTCCCTGCCTCGTACGGCAGAACTTTACCATTCAGCTTCTTCAGGGATCTTTTTTGTTTTGTTTTTAAAAAAAAGACACATGCATGTTAATCTCAATAACGAACACGTGATCTACAGAGAAGGGACACGGAGGCTTAGTGTTTAGCACTAACGTCTTCTTGCACCTCCAGGATCCGGGTCCGGGTTCAGTTCCCGTCTCGGGTCCGTGTGCATGGTGGGTTTCCTCCTGGTACTCCAGTTTCATCTTGACATTCCATTGACATGCTGATTATGCTAATTAGCGTTCCCAAATTGCCCGTAGTGTGTGTATGTTAACTGAAGGCCACGATGCATGAACAATACAAGTCATTATTGGCCTCCATCATCCGTAGTTGGACTACAGAGGTTCCTGGAGGGATGAATTTACAGAGAGCGATGCGGCAGCGCTTTAGTGTTTTAGTCTGTCGCAGCCTTAATTACCTTTAAGAGCTTTAAGTTTAAATACAGTAAATTCATCAGCAGCATCAGTCGTACAGTACCAGCGTGACTTACAATTTACATACTTTTAATTATTTTCAGATTTCTTCATTCATCAAAGAATCTAAAATCAAAACAGGTTTATAGTGCATAGTATCTATTCTAAGAATATTTATCGCTAAAACTGTTTTACTATTACTGTAGGTCTTCATTTAATAGCTAAGTTTTGTGTTAGTGTTTGTTATGCCCTTGCTGATCGATGATATTTTATTTAGCATTGAATCTTGTAGCAGATATTGTTTCGGTGTGTAAGGTGAGGTCTGAGTTGCAGAGGCAGAATCCAGCTTAGGGCTAAAGTACTGAGCACTTCAGGGCTCGAAATCCCTCTGGAATACATAAGAGCCCAGTTTACAAAACCGTTCCATCGAACGGTTCCACTCTCACTGTTTGTGGGTCTTTCTGCTTTCAGTTTTGTCTTCACTAAGTGAAAAGCAGCTCAATTAGGTTGAAGTCAGGTGACTAATTCAGCCCTTTAAGAACATTTAATTTCTTTGCCTCGGGTTGCTTCCACGGTACTTTTAACTCATTATCCATCTGTAGTCTTGAGAGCGTACTGGAAAACAGTATTTGGCTTCATTTGAGCACTTCAGAGTACTTCAAAGTACACTTCAGAATTTATCCTGCTACCACACAGGTCTCATTCCATAATGTCTCCTCCAGCCTGTCCTACACATGCTGCTTTACCTTTAGGGTCATGAGCCCTTTCTTTTCTTCTCCATACTCTTCCAATCATTTTGTCACAGGTTAATCTTTTATTTTTTCTAAACCTATGTATACTCTGGCATTTATGTTGTTGAGTGTAAAGGTAAACTTTTGATTATTAATCATTACATTAATAAATTGTGAGTAAATGTCAATCACAGAGGACCTAATGGAGAACCCTGATGTACTCCCTGGGACCTTAGACTTGACAAATCGGAAGAAATGGTTCACAGTTAAGTTCGAAACGTACGAGTTGTCGGAATAAGCATATTATACATTTGACTCAAAGCGTCCATATTTACATCCAGGAAGACATTTCACAATAACATACCTGGACATTGATACAGCGGTACCGCGGCATACGAATTTAACCCGTTCTGGAGGTGAATTCTTAAGGCGGAATTTAGTATAGAGAAACACACATTGTCAATAATGTAAATGCAGATAATCCGTTCCAGCCATCCAAAAATATTACCAATTTTACCAATTTCCAACGCTGTAATCACATTTTTGCACATTAAAAAGGCATGTAAATGAAGGAAAATATTAAATAAATAGATATTAAACCTCACTTAACTTTAATTTATGATTCCTCTCTGCAACAGCAGCTTTAAAACAGACAAACTGAAGATGGCTCTGTTTTCTTCTTGTTGCCCTTCTTGCTAACTTTTTTGCAAGACCCATACTGCTTTGTCTTTACTGTCTTTATGCCGAGGCGAATTTCCTGCAAGATGTCAGCTCATAAGGTGGGGCACTTGTATGCCGAGGTCTCACTGTGTGCTTTTCGTCTGCAGAGTGTTCTTGATTCGGCAGGATTCAGTGAAGGCGGTTCTTCATCACAAAGGAAAGAATTAGACGATCATCCCCTTTAGTTTTCATCTGTGATTTTTGCTGTTTTTAAGTCTATACCAAATTATTGATCTGGCGCTTGCTTAAGTTTCTGCCAGTAGTCTGATAGATCTGTTTCTCAGCATAATGTTGGCCCCCTTCACTTGTATCACTAAACTTGTAATCAACTCCAGACCTTTTATTGCTTAAATTTTTCATTAGATAATGAGCTCACAACTCGCCATGAAAGAGTTTAGTTAAGCAAATGGCCCGAGGAAAGCTTCCAAAGTCTGATGAAATTTCTCTCTAAATAAAGAAAATGAATCTAGCCAGCGGTCATGAAATGGACAAGCGACATGTTTCCAATTATCTAAAATAAGACATACGTACTGTATAAATCATATCATTATTATTTTATATGAACCAGTTTTCTCATGACTGTAAAGCAAAGCTTCCTTCATTTCCTCAGGACTCATCGACTACAACTTCCACTGCTTCAAGAAGGCCATAGAGGAGGTGTTCGACCTGCGACTGAAGGTGCAGAGAAACCGTAAACTTCTGAACCAGAGACGGTGGAGCAAGCAGAGCGTGCCGAACGGGACACACACTCCGCACCACTGAAGGCTTCACGTCTAGAATTAACCAAGCCACACGATTCATACAGACTTAATATGCGATTATCTTAATTGTCAACATTTTTTTTTTCTCAAAAATATTAAGTTAAACGTTAATAGAAAATCAGAAGTGTGGCATCCACTCCGTAAATCATACAGTAATGGTGATGTGAGATTTAAGGTACTTCTGTTCATTTCATAGCAAGTTAGATAAAGTTAGAAGTGTGATACAGTATTAGTTTGCTGACTTTTCTCCGACTCGGTGTGAACGCCTCGTGTGGGGGGGAAAGAAGAATTTGCCATTTTATTTTAGAGATCGACAGAAACACAGAAGTGACGCATGTTAAAATGCAAACGGTGAACCTGTACGTGATGTTCTTATTGGTTCGCTCGGTGTAGTCAATCAGATAAGACGTGTTTGTGTTCTGGAGCTAGTTAAAATCTATAGCTACCCAGGCTCTCTCACAGAATTAGATCCTGTTTTGTGGTCGTATTTGACATGGGGAGATCCTCAACCAGGCAGCCCAGCACGGAGGAATAGAAATGAGGCTCGTTTTTCCTGAGAATTCTGCTTTTTTTTTCTGACCTGTGCTGCTTCTGCTTCTCTGTGTTCGCTCTCCGTCTGACCTGTTGCTTCTGAACTAGTTGCCTCTTCTACAGCAGGACGTTGGCCGCTGTCTTCCTCTTCCTCCTCCTTTCCTACTTTTCTCTCTTTATTAGTTACAGCTATCTCTTCCTGGATGTCTCCTGCTACTCTGGCTGCCAGAGCAGCAGCACTGGTCGAAACCTGGAAATATTTCAAACGTATGAATTGGATACTCGGTCGATGGGCGGCGGTGGCTCAGTGGTAGGTTTCTCGCCTGCCAGGCAGAAAGCCCGGGTTCAAGTCCAGGGTTGTGTCGGAAAGCGCATCCGGGGGTAAAAACCTGTGACAAAGTCGTGTGCGACAATTGGATGCTTAGTCGAACTGGTCAGATCTAACACTGATCTTGCTACTGCATCTGGTTTCGAGGTTCATATTTTAACCCTAAGTTTTAATGTTAGCTGAGCTATCGTTGTCTGTGAAGATTCTCATTCGTCCAGGTGAGGTAGCCTGAAAAAGTTACTTGGATGAATAGCGAAACATTTCAACCTAACAAGAAAGAAAGTCCAGTTGACATGACTCAACTTCCGCTTAGCCATCCTCATTAGCTAGCCTCCTCGTGTGCATGAGTTTGCGATTGACATCATTGTGCTAAGAGTAATGCTGTGAACTAATTCAGACTCTCAGGAGCACGCAAACAGTTCATGTGGTTAAACGAATGAGCTCTGGTTAATGAGTGTAACCAATGGGGTTATTTATAGAACACAAACCGCTGAGTCTTTTGCACAAAGTGATGGCACACTGTCCTGAGGAATACAGCACTTAGCCTCCATGATGGCCAAAGCGATTTGTTTCGTTTTTAGCCCCTAACCTATTCTGTATGCTGGAGGTTGAACAATAAGCATCGCACAAAATTAGGAGACAAATCTGATCTGTTATATCTACTGTATATGTGCTAGCTACTTTAGCCGTTTAGCTCCAGCACAAAATCAAACAAGCTAAATGGAAAGAATCACGTATCGGATGCTACGTTTGTGTGAAAGGAAAAAATTGCGTTTAGTGTCTGACTGAATTTTGGCTTGAAGATTGAAATCCTGTTTTTGTTTTTTTTGTTTTTTTGTTTTTTTGCTTTGCTTGTTTGTTTGTTTTTTAAGAAAAAAAAAGCACTGAATGTAGAAAGTACGTAGATTTTCGTACCATTTGCACAAATGTGTCATTTTTCTATAGAACAGATCTATATTTCATTTTTAAAATTCGCTCCTGTGCACTGAAATTTCTTACTGTTTCCTGAAAACAAAATCTTTTTAAAATGTTGCCTGTTGCATATAAAAAGCCGTAAAATATCGTTACAGAAAGAACACAGTGGGAAGTCATTTATTATGAAATAAAATTGATCAGATCAGCGTTTAGTTTTGTTAGATTAGATTACAGTAGTTAGGTGCTAATTGTGCACTTTTTTTTTTTATAACATCATAAAATCAATGCTTGAATGTTTGCTTTGCGTAGTCAACAACTAAGCCTTAACTTTGGTCATTTCAGAATAAGTTCGAAGTGTTAAATTAGTTTTGAGTTGTTTATACTCGCTGTTTACTATACTGCTAAATTGCTGAATATTTATTTATTTATACTAACAATAAAGAATATTACAGAAAAGTGTATCTTCCTGTTTGTTACACCTTACTCATGCTCTCTCCCTCAAATGACTGATGTTATGAAGTATAATTTTTTTTTAATATATATTTATTCGTTAGATATTCAAAGGTTCTACCTGACAAACACTCTGCTCCCTGGTTTTCTCCCCAGGGGTAACAAAGTAAAATAATAATTTTTTATATATTTCTTTCTAAGATTTTTTTTTATTATATAAAATAAAAAGAATAAATATTATAATATAGTAAATATTAGTATTTCACATTAATATCTTATTTCCAATGATTAATTAATTAATTGATTAATTAAATCAAAATAATAAATTATTTAAATATTTAAATTAATATTAATAATGAGATATTTGGTTAAAATAGCCTACTCTCTAGAACTAGTGAGATAATAAGTAGAAGTAACAAATTACTCTGTTGCACTTATGAAATACTGTAGTAAAAAATGACAAGATAATATCCATAAATAATGGTAAAAATGACAACATAATATATCTATAAATAATAATATACTATTTTTAAATGAGATTCTACAGTATATAAAAATTTTGACAAACTATTTCGAAATAATGAGATAGTAAATAAAAGTAACAATATAGCTTGACATCATGAGATATTGGGCCAAAATAAAAAATAATATATAATAAAAACAATATCCTTACATAATGGGATATCAAAAGTAGGGCAGGTCAAAAGTAACAACCTACTATCTTGAAATTATGAGATAGTACATAAAAGCAACAATAACTATCAAAATAATGAGATATTGGGGCAAATATCCACATAATATGTAGAAATAATGAAATGACAGAAATAACAGCTTGAAGAAATTTGATATTACGTCAAAATAGCAACATAAAGTAAACAGATAGTGAGTGAAAGCAGATTCAGATCTTGAAATAATGAAATATTAGGTGGAAATAACCAGAAATAAAAGTAACAACAGAATGTCTTGAAATAATGAGTTATTACATCAAAATAACAGCACGAGATCTTTAAACAATGAGATAGAAAGTAAGAGTAACAACATAACCTGAAATAATAAGATACTATTGAGATATTGAGATATTATGTCAACATCGTACCTAGAAGAAATGAGATGGTAAGTAAAAGAAACGTTTTCGTAAAATTATAAGAGGTCAAAATATTGACATACAAGCTAGAAAGACTGCGATACAAGGAAGAAGTTTAACTGAAAGACTGAGGTATTGAGTTAAATTAGCCACCGCAGTGACTGTTGTGCAAGCAGCAGTACTGCACTGTTTTGTTCAAATGAATCCACACACACACACACACACACACACACACACACATGCTTTTTCCTCTGCAGTCTCGATAACAGAATGACATTTGACCTCCAGTGGGTTTGCTCACAAACTACACATACTAAAACCCCCCTAACCTGGATGATTGAAATCCCTCACTCGATGCTTCATTGGACTGAGTGATGGGTGTGTGTGTGTGTGTGTGTGTGTGTGTGTATACGGAACTACATGTACGGTAGTTTGCATGTGTGTAAAGCACTAAGTGTAATCCCCAATGAATCTTTTCCTTCAACACGAGAGCCGGTGACCCTGATGAGGTCAAAGCCGCTGATGTAACAGCTGCTCCTCTCGGGACGGATGCTAAATTGTGTGCAGTTGGTTATGTAAGACAATTTCATGTTTGGGTTTTATAATCTCTTAAACTCCATTTACTCTGTAGCAGTAGTTGGGGAAGCTACGAGCAAAGCTGACGGCAGGAATGTTCCACCCTAAGTGCATCATCATTCATTATTTGCATTTCTGTTGTATTTATGCAATCAAAATCATATTTTCAGTAGATATGAAAATGAATCTTTTGAATGTTTTTATGTTTTTGTTTTTTTGGGGGGGGGGACTGGAAGTAAATGCGCTTGCTTATCTGAATGAGGTTTGTCTTATAAAATATGCATTTAATGTTTGCACAATTTTGGTTTATCTAGTGTTAGAAATTTTTGTATTAAGATGCTTTGAAGGAGAAAAAAACACAAAAAGACAAAAGAAGTTAGAAAATAATTTTCATTGTTTTCATATATTTTCTATACATGCACACAATTCTTAGGAAAAAATGGAAAGAATCTATTCACAGTATACAATCTACTATTGATTCACTTATAATAAACAATTTGGGATTAATTACATTTGTAATGAAATTCTGAAAGGTGAACAATAGGAAAGAACAAAAAAAAAAAAAGAATGACTGCAGATAATGAGATATTTCGATTTTGAATAAGGAAAAAAAACAATGCTTTTGAGAAAACAAAGTCATTTGACCTGTTTAAAAATGTGTTTGTAAACACAGACGACACTCTCTTTGCTGACAAGTTAAATTCCGCTCTTAAGCACGTGCAACCATTTTGAAAGTCACAGCGTTGAGTCGGTGTTACGTTTAAAATCAATTAAAGGAAGAGTCATTATCGCTCGCTGTGTTCGCCGCGCACCGATACACTTACCGGCCGTGTAGACAATCATGACATGTCTGAAGTTTTCTCTAGTTTATGTGCGGGAAATACAGAGTATGTAAATGTTTCAGGCACATGTCTGGTGTTGCGTACGTCTGCTACAGAGGTACGAAGGTAATTAGCATGTTCCGGGGAGAACAAAGAGAATTAGTCGTATGGAGACTCGGAGACAGACAGATGATAGGAAGCACATTAGCATATTCTGGTTCCTGCGAGCCATATAGTAGGAAGTATTACCATATAAGGAATGAGGAAGGAACATTTAGAACAAAGTGAGATAGAGACATGGGAAAGATCACATGATGTCAGAAAACCTTATAGCAAATACTGTATGTGGATAACTAGCATGCATGCTAATGGCATGTTGCTATCAAGGGCATTCTTGTGATTTTCGTTAAAGGAGTAACAAACTTTTTATATACTGTACAGTACAGTATGTCCCCTACATACGAATGAGTTCTGTTCATAACTCCAATTTGTTTGTAAGTCCAACACAGTCAGCTATACACAGTATAAAACTAATATGTTCCGCTATCTTGTCCTTGTTCTTTAGAATCGTGCCTATGGTCGAACGATTCATGTTAAAAGAATGTGTCTGCCATGTTTTTATGTAAATGCTGCATGCACGTGACAAAATATAACATTCACAAATGTTTGTATCTCTGAAAGTTTGTAACTCGAATACTGTATTCATTCATAGCAGTGTTGTACTTTCCACATGACCTCATAACAGAGTGTGAAAACCTGTGAAACCTTCTTTTATTTGGAACATTTTGATGATGCAACTTTCCGTTGAACATACAGTGAGAGGGCTGAGTATCTGGGAGTATTCGAAAAATGCCATTGACAATATCCTATAACGTAACGTAATGCAATTGCATAACATAATAATTTGTGAGATCTTATACGGAATAAAAAGATTTATAAGAAACTTGTAATCTTTCCAACAGTTTGAGAAAAGCTATAAAGCATGTAAAGCTCCAAGTATGTTAATTTGGACAGCTTGTAAATCCCCAAAGTCTGGACTGTCATCAGATGACAAGCCTGATGAGCACCGCTCGCACTCAAGCATTGGTGAATTCATCGGTTTGTTGCTCTATTTGCTTTTTATTTATTTATTTATTTATCTTTTTACTCAGCAGGGTGGAAAGATATATCTGTGTTTAAACACAGCTTTGTTGGCAGTTTAATAGTTCTGCTAGTTTGCATGCACTTGATCATAGCTCACTGCCCTCATATTACCACCGGAGTGTACTTAGAAACAGGGAAATTACTGTTATTAACTATATAAACAAAACGGAATAAATCGAGCAGGTCTGCTACCTTGATAGCGATTTTGCGGCTTCAAAATTGAAAGCATCAATAACTCGAATGTTACTTTTGCACCAAAATCATAAGGAGGCCGTTAACTCCATTTGTATTGATCTGGCTTGTCAAAAAAAATTAAAAATGACGGTGAATGAAATATGAGCCGCACCACCCTGGAGACAGACTGGAGGATTTCACATCTGTTACACTCGTCTCCTGTAGGAACTCGGGTCTTATTGCTTATGTACAGTATAAACAACACCGAGAGCGTTTTTAATATGCCGCATTTAAAACTGCAGCTGGGAATCACGTCTGGCCAGACTGAACAGTCACACTCCTTTAATCTGGGAAATAAAAGGCTACTAAGTATCAGTGCCGAGACTCATGAACGGTATCTTTCCCCAGGCCATTAGACTCCTAGACGAGCTGCCTGGAGGTCACTTGAGACTCTGCACTCTTTATGAGAGAGGCATTGGTGTAGACAGACGCTTTGTGTGTACACTGTCTAGCCAGAAGGAAAAAAAATAAAAGTTTCAAAAAAGTCAAAATTATTGGCCTGAATCAAGCAAAGAACATATTAAAATCACTGGAAACGTCACATACTGTATGTTATTACAGCCTGGGCGGACAGCGCTGAACCGGCAACTCCACGTAAGAAATGTGATCGGAGCCCAATGAATCAATGTGACGGGAACTCACAGGACTGGGACTAAACAGCTGTGTGTCCATAAGTGACCACTTAGAGCAAAAAGACTGGACGAAAAGATCATGTCATGGTTCCAGAGTGATGGGCGTGTCAGGGTGAGAAGGGAAGCGCATGAGGCGGGGTTATGATCTGGGGTCGCTTCAGTCGCTCAGGTCGAGACTCAGCAACGTTATGTGGAAATAAAATGAAGTCAGCTGACCACCTGAATGTACTGAATCACCAGCACGTCACATCTACGGAGATTTTCTTCTTCCCTGATGGCACGACCACATTCCGTGAGTGAGTGGCTCTGCGGGAATGAGCAAATCATTTTCAACCAAATTGTGTGCTGCAATCAAAGCTAAAAGCAGTTGAATGAAATACTATAGTGTGTCATTTTCTTTCTTTCGTTTTTTTTTTTTTTTTCTTTTTTTTTGGACACGCATTGTATTATTTTTTGGCTAAAATGACTTACTTTCAGCTGTTTGGAATAAATTGATGAAATAAGAGCCATTTAAATCACTCAACGGGACTAATATAGCAAGTGAAGATAAATTGCTACTTTGACTGAGTACTGCAGCATTAAAATGATTCAATCCCTTGACGAGAAACATCTCGAGTCTTCAGTGAAGCCCCCTTTAGCTCATATGACCTTCTGCAAACGTGGCGTATATCCAGACGCTACAGTAGCGTCTCGCAGTGTTTCTGATGGATCTTAGCCCATCGCTCATGTAAATCCAACAAACATTGTGTAGGTACTGGAATACTAACCCGGTCGGCTATACACAGTATAAAACTGATATGTTCTGTGATCTTGTCCTTGTTAAAAGAATAGGCTGCCATCATTTCACCTCGTTCCATCCTCTCAATTATTTGCTGCATGCACGTGACAGTATATGCCAGGACATTCCACGAATGAACGTACACAAATGTTTGTATCTCTGACGGTTTGCAACTTCAGGGAAATTCAAGCAAATCCCTCCTGGGCAACAGCCTCAGATTTTCTTGGGTTTCTGCTTTTTCAAATCCCACCAAAGACTTTATATTGGATCGAGGTCGGGTGACTGTGATGGCCGTGTAGAATCTTCCAGGACTTCATCTGAAACCACGGTCCAAAGTTTCGTCTCTCCTCACAGATCACATGAGGCCTTGCGCCTTGCATGAGGCCTTAGACTGTAGGTCCACTTTTCGGCACATGCCTCATTCTTTTTCCTCTAAACACACCATGCTGGTTCACGGACCCAAAAAGTTCACATTTTGTTTTATCAGTATATAGAATAGAATTTCCAAACTTCTATCTGCTTTATATGGTTTTCACATATCTGGTCCGACCTTTCTTTTTAGGTTTTAGGGTCAGTAGTGGGGTACGCCGTGGGCTGACCTTCAGTGTTCAGTATGCGCCTTATAGTGCAGAGTGAAACTTCAGTGCCTGCTGCCATCAAACCTTTCTTTAGGTCTTTTGCAGTCAATTGAGGGTTTTTTTTTTTTTTTTCAACACTTGCCTCCTCAGGAATCTGGTAGCAGCAGGTGAAAGCTTCCTCTTTCTACAACGTTCAGACGGGGTAGACACTGTTATTTTAACTTTGAACTTGCGAATAGGCTTCCTACTGTGTTTCTAGGAACATTTAGTATCTTTGCGCTTTTTTTTTTTTTTTTAATTCTTGTCCTTGTTTGTGCAAGTCACTGATCTCTCCTCTTAACTTTCTGGACAACTTTCTTGACTTTTCTCACACGCAGTCAAACGCCTCCTTTCAGCAGATCTCTAGAAAGTCGAGGTATTTGATGCGTTCTCAGTCTCGTACACCTGAGGCATCTAATTAGTCGCATCTACCGCAATTAGCAACGACTGCTTTACAAATTTGTGCTCTAATGAGGGATTTTACTCAGGGGTTAATTAATTCCGAAGCTGCAGCAGTCATTAAAAAGGACCATTTGTGTTGACTTTGGAGAAACCACTTGTTATATTACTGTACTGGGTTGAGCGAATTAAATTGCTCTCGTTTCACTGCTTTATTACAAACAGCTGCAAGTTATTTGGGCCAAACAAAAAAAAAACCTAATTGAATAATTTTGAGCGCAACTGTACTGTACATAGTGTATAGGCTGCTGTGGCTGTCGTATTATACAGTATTATTTCTATATTATGTCTAACTTAATTTTCAATCATCATTACTGTTACAACTGTTATAAAGTTTTTCCTTGATTTTCTTTTAAAATGAAAAAAAAAATGTACTACTTTATTTCTAACAGGCCTCTAACAGCCTTAATTATCAATAATTATGTACATATTTTTTCCTTGATGAATAAAAAACCTTTTTTTTTTAAAGCATATAAACACTTAAATATCAAACTGGCTCAGTTTAAAATGCGGAATAATACAATATACACAACGTTTAATATCATGTGAAATATACAGTATGGAAAATGAATCAACATCATCGGATCTGAGAGATCTGAGAATAGAACCGACTGCATTATCTGATATTTTATACCATGGATGATGATACAGTTACTTTATTTCCATTACAGTTTTCCACTAATCTGTTCGCTATTTGACTGGTAACCCCGTTGCACTTGAACATGGTGCTTCTGAAGAAGTCACGAAACAAATCAATCTGAAGACACGAGTTGCATCTGTTACTGCTCCACCATCACAACCTAGGCTGCGAGTTATGATTCAGAAGGACATTGTTTTCCTTTTTTTCTGTCCATCCTAAATATTTCATAGATGTACAGCAGGGTGCAGAACAATTTTCTCTGCTGTTGCATGAAAAACAAAATCCAGAAAGGTCTTTGAAGAGGAGTTTCAGGCAGAAATTTTAGATATAAGCAAACAGCGGATCTGGCATCTGCGCTCGCTTCCTGCTGAGATGTGAATATGTATAACGCAGGCATGAAACATTCACTTTAATCAACCTGTTTACAATCCTTATGCTGCCTTTTTCCGCGGTGGGAAAAAAAAAAAACGCTAGGAAACACTGAAACTGCAGACTCCTTCCCGAGAATGTTAATAAGCGTGAAGAGATCTTTTCTTTCTGTTCATTAGTCCCAGATCAGGTGAAGCGCTCCGGCGAGTGAGTGTTAACATCGGAATGGTGTGGTGTTCAAGTCAAACTGAGACTTTTTGAATTTAGTTCTTTCTTTTGTTTTCTGTTGAATGATTTCCAAGCACAGGACAGTGACGAGGCTTTTGGCTGCAGTAAAACATGTGTGTGTGTTTGTGTGTGTCTGTGTGTGTGTGTGTGTGTGTGTGTGTGTGTGTGTGTGTGTATGTGTCGGGGGGGGTTTTAAAGATGCACGTACAGCCATGAATGATAACCCCGGCTGAGGTGGCTCGGAGTCAGCGGAGCGGAACGCCTGGTCCTTGAGAAAAACGATGGATACCTTGTCACCAACTTGCAGACGCATCTGTCTGTGTGAACTGTACGCACACAACCCTTTACTAACACCACCTGCACATCACAGGAACTCGGCTGGGAGTCATCGCCACGGAGTCCCCCCGTACAGTCCTGACCTCGCTCCAAGACATTTGGAAAAAAGCCATTAGAGGAGTTCCTGGGAGGCCGGCGTTCCAGACGTGAAGCAGGAAGCTCAAGCGTACTGAGAAAACTGTCTCCGAGCACTAGTCAGACACTGGGATAAGTGCATTAGTGTACAGTAGCAGGGGATTATATAGAGACATAAAGGGACTTTTTACGCTCAGAATTGTGTTCTGTTATTCTGTACAATCAAAAGTCCCGGTTTGACTTGAACGCGCAGTGCTTTTGAATTGGAGTGAAAATTCCTGTCAGAGCATCTGCTTTGGTTAAAATAATAATAATAATAATAAAAAGAATCAACAGTTTATAGGAAATCTAGACTCTGGTATGTATTTAGCTGTAAATCCTGGGCACTGGTTCACCTGACGTAGACAGAGTCTGCAGTAAGTGCTGGGTCTCTTACGACCGCACGCCATTCCCAAGTCGATGAATAACAAATAGAATCCCTCTAATTCCTGTGCTTAACGGTTCATTGTTACGCACAGCACTTTGTCCCTAACTGACTCGGGTGTTTGTTCTGTGGCTCGAGCGGCCTTTTCATTATCATTCAGGCGTTTCCTGCCTCGTGAAAGACGTGTCATTATTCCGTCAGCAAACACCACTTTAATCAAAAGAGCCGAATTCAGAATTTGGGATGTCGAACGCTGGGCTAATTGGAAAATATAATTTCACTTCAAAAAGACTTCTGATCCGACCCATTAGACATCAAACATCAGGCGTTCTCTTTTCTTTAACTTTATCTTGTTAGAACGATTTAGGATTTGGTTATTGAATACACAAAATGAAAATGTGTGTGTGTGAGTGTGTGTGTGTGTGTGTGTGTGTGTGTGTGTGTGTGTGTGTGTGTGTGTGTGTGAGAGAGAGAGAGAGAGAATCGTTAGGTACCTTCTGGGGAATATAAGGCCACGGCAGGATTGAGGTGAAGTATCACTATTGTAAGCCACGACCCCCCAAAGCATGTACAGTTACAGGAAATCAATTACTTACACGATTACCATGACTACAAGCGTAAACGTCTGAATTCTTTTGATAATTTGATGTATCACTAGCGCGAGTACCCAGAAAAAGTTTGTAGAAATAGTCAGTTATAGGGCAGTTAAAGTGTTAAAGCTAAAGCTGATCTTTAATGTAATGAGTGATATTATTATTATTATTATTATTATTATTATTATTATTTCAGGTTGAAGCCCACGTACATGTCTGTCTGTCTTTCTGTACGACAGAACTCTCTGTCTAACTCTCACACTCTGTTTGCTTTAATGATCCGTGTTGTATCTCATAGCGTCACTTCACATCACTGCTTTTTATTTGCACCACGTTAGACAAAAAACAAACTGGTTTTAAATTTCTCACAGGATGAATAAACATACATAAATCTGCACATTCATCTCAGAAGGTTCAGTTTTCATAGAGTACTTGTTTTTTTTTTTTTTTTTTCCTGGAGTAAGCCATGTTGTGTCGCACGTTCGCTTGTGTTTCGTTTTTTTTTTTTCGTGTTTTCTTTTATCCCTGTAGAAGATGATACTTTACCATACAGTATATCTCAGGTTCTCATGTGAGCTGTATGTATTTTTGTCATACTAACACTTTATTTAGTAATGTTTTGGAAATATTTCAGGAAAAACAACAAACTAGTAAGAAGATTTCTTTAAAGCATTTTCCTTTACGTGGAGCATGACAGGTCCTGAAAATCGGCACGGCCGGGACCTTCATCCGTTGTCTAATTACAGCTGCAGGTCTCGGTGCTGTCACTGGATAGCGTCGTACTATATTTTTTGTGTCTTGCAAAATGAGGTGCAATTTTTTTTGCCATTTACCTTCAGTGGAAAACCAATAATTTTTTTTTGCTACATATTATTTGTTACTGAAAACATGTTCATTTTAAAAGCCAGCAATAAAACTAGACTTCACAAATTATATACTAAATTATAATAGGTGGAGTTCACAGACTGTCGGATTGTTTTTATTTTCTCAAATGTAGGGGGAATTATAGCAGAAACCGTGAAAGTGGTAGAAACTAACTAACTAACTAACTAACTAACTAACTAACTAGCTCCCCCTTGTGACTGAAAGATAAATCGCAGAAATGGAAACCCAAATAAAATCTCCTGGTTTTGGGGAACCAAAATCGACCCAGTGTTTGCGAACCAGTGGCGTCAAGTGTCATCGAGCTAAGAACCAGTCAGAGCAGAAGGACTTAGCTTTGGTTTAGTTATGAGATTTGAATGAGATCCAGACTTATTAACGGCTTTGTTACGTCAAGAAAACAAATCCTAGACCATAATAAATACTGAAAACCTTTAAAGCTTGTGATATCGCTTAACAACCGTTGGTGACACGACTACTGTACGTGTACTAGAATAGTTAAATGAGGGTGAAAACTTTTGAACTTACTACTTAACACCATTGTTGAGTTCAAATTAATCGCAATAATATTAAGGTTATAGGATTAAAAAGTAAAAAAAAAAAAAAAAGAATTAAGTTTTGTAGATCAATTGTAAAGTACAAAGGGAATACACACTTTTGCACTCAACGTTTGCCCTTAAGCATTGTGAACTGTGTAGCCATTATATAAATAAAATAAACTGTTATGATTAAAGGGATTTAGTAACAAGATGACTTCCAGAGAAATAGATTTAATTTAAATATTAATAAGTTTTCTACATTTGGCATCTTAATTCACATTAAATAGCTTTTAATATTCAATAAAAAAGCAGTAAGACTTATTATTACTATTATTATTATTATTATTATTATTGTTGTTGTTGTTGTTGTTGTTGTTGTAAGGTATGTTTTACATAAGAGACACTTTAGAGACAGAGGCTGTGGTTCGGGTTGAGGCCCGGTGTGTATGCGGAGCTCAGGAGTTGCTGCAGGGAATCTGCCTTGAAATCCCAGATAAGCCGAACTACAGCAGCCACAAAGCTGAGTGCATGAGAGAGAGAGAGAGAGAGAGAGAGAGAGAGAGGGAGAGAGGGAGAGAGAGAGGGAGAGAGAGAGAGACAGGGAGAGAGAGAGAGAGGG